>JANXIP010000267.1:0-85968 GCA_026167965.1 Cyanocitta stelleri | reverse complement strand
ACGCGTGGAAACCTGTATTTGCAGCACATTCCAGTGGCAGCCCTCTTTCTTTTACAGCCTGCGCAGCGCCGTCAGATGGCGGTGCTCTCTGCACCTGCCTTCTCGCTTCCAAGTAGCACGGCCAACCTTCCAGCCCTTTGCAGGGAGGGAAGAGGCGGCTAGGCGTCTCGCACAGAAGAACGTGCCAGGACGCAAAGATGTTCTTCCTTTCTCCTCCTCCTTGCCCGAGCTGTGGTGCTGTGTGGAAAGTCTCGGCCAGCGAAAAGCTAATGCAGCAAGTGTTTCTCTCCTGACGCATTTCGCTGAGCGAGAGCTACACGGGCACTTTCGACTCTGGGAAACAGCAAGAGAATGACTGGACGTCGAGCTGAGGGAAATCCGCGCACGGCACACTGTGGCTGCGTGCAGCGTTCACGCTGAAGAGCGGCAAAGCTCCAAGCCATCGCTGGGCTTCAGTTCTGTCCGGAGCACAGAAGGCGAAGAACGAAGCAGCCGGGCACGGGGCTTCGCATGCACCGGAGCGCATTTCAACTGTCCAGCCAAGAGCTGCTTCGCAAGCAGATTCAGCTGACAATGCTCTGGCTGCTTCAGAAGGTAAGGCGCAGCCCTTGCACTCCCAGCACACAACCTGGCCAGAAACGGGTTCTTAAACCTTCAGGGCTGCAGAGTCCACGCGGCTTGAGCACAGCCAGAAGGAGGCGTCCAGAAAGAAGGCGTTCTTCGAGTACCCCCCCCTTCTCCAAGCAGCCTGGAAACTGAGCACAACACACTGCGGCTCGGGGGCTTCCTTCTCGGCTAGACGTACCGGCACGTTATTCACTCTCGCAGCTCCGTTGCCCACTTGCAGCAGCTGCTGCTACCAAAGCAAAAGGCTCCCGAAGTAAAACCTTTTACTGCTGGGCTGCACGTTCGCCTTGCCTCGCCTAAAGCACCAGAAACTGTCCGCTGCACTCTGTATTGCCATTCTCTGCCGCATCTACCACTGTCACCTCGGCACCTGCAAGCATAAAGCTGGGCACGATTCTTTCCAGGGAAAGCTGGAAGAGAACTAGGTAGCGGCACAAGTAGCTGCAAGTGGAACTTTCTGTGTTCAGCTGCTAACGTGAATGCGCAGAGAAGCGAGTGACAGCCACGCTTCCCCTCGCAGCCTGTGCGATGCGCACAGCAGCTCGGTGCCCTGCCTTCATGCTTATGCTCTTCGTACCATGCGGCGCTTTCGTTCTGCCGGAGCCGAGCCGTCGTCTTACTTGCCGCACAGAAGAGCACTGCGCCGGCAGCGAAATGCTCCAGCCGGCTGCTTCTGCCCAAACACGCCTGGCCTATGCACTTTCCCTCGCAGCGACATACACCAGCACACCGGGTCTTTCTTGTGCTCCAAATGTCAAGGGAAAGAGTCTCAGCTCCGTCTGGCACAGAGAACAGTTTGAGGTCAACAAGCTCACGCGGAGCTTGTCCTGGACGCGTGGAAACCTGTATTTGCAGCACATTCCAGTGGCAGCCCTCTTTCTTTTACAGCCTGCGCAGCGCCGTCAGATGGCGGTGCTCTCTGCACCTGCCTTCTCGCTTCCAAGTAGCACGGCCAACCTTCCAGCCCTTTGCAGGGAGGGAAGAGGCGGCTAGGCGTCTCGCACAGAAGAACGTGCCAGGACGCAAAGATGTTCTTCCTTTCTCCTCCTCCTTGCCCGAGCTGTGGTGCTGTGTGGAAAGTCTCGGCCAGCGAAAAGCTAATGCAGCAAGTGTTTCTCTCCTGACGCATTTCGCTGAGCGAGAGCTACACGGGCACTTTCGACTCTGGGAAACAGCAAGAGAATGACTGGACGTCGAGCTGAGGGAAATCCGCGCACGGCACACTGTGGCTGCGTGCAGCGTTCACGCTGAAGAGCGGCAAAGCTCCAAGCCATCGCTGGGCTTCAGTTCTGTCCGGAGCACAGAAGGCGAAGAACGAAGCAGCCGGGCACGGGGCTTCGCATGCACCGGAGCGCATTTCAACTGTCCAGCCAAGAGCTGCTTCGCAAGCAGATTCAGCTGACAATGCTCTGGCTGCTTCAGAAGGTAAGGCGCAGCCCTTGCACTCCCAGCACACAACCTGGCCAGAAACGGGTTCTTAAACCTTCAGGGCTGCAGAGTCCACGCGGCTTGAGCACAGCCAGAAGGAGGCGTCCAGAAAGAAGGCGTTCTTCGAGTACCCCCCCCTTCTCCAAGCAGCCTGGAAACTGAGCACAACACACTGCGGCTCGGGGGCTTCCTTCTCGGCTAGACGTACCGGCACGTTATTCACTCTCGCAGCTCCGTTGCCCACTTGCAGCAGCTGCTGCTACCAAAGCAAAAGGCTCCCGAAGTAAAACCTTTTACTGCTGGGCTGCACGTTCGCCTTGCCTCGCCTAAAGCACCAGAAACTGTCCGCTGCACTCTGTATTGCCATTCTCTGCCGCATCTACCACTGTCACCTCGGCACCTGCAAGCATAAAGCTGGGCACGATTCTTTCCAGGGAAAGCTGGAAGAGAACTAGGTAGCGGCACAAGTAGCTGCAAGTGGAACTTTCTGTGTTCAGCTGCTAACGTGAATGCGCAGAGAAGCGAGTGACAGCCACGCTTCCCCTCGCAGCCTGTGCGATGCGCACAGCAGCTCGGTGCCCTGCCTTCATGCTTATGCTCTTCGTACCATGCGGCGCTTTCGTTCTGCCGGAGCCGAGCCGTCGTCTTACTTGCCGCACAGAAGAGCACTGCGCCGGCAGCGAAATGCTCCAGCCGGCTGCTTCTGCCCAAACACGCCTGGCCTATGCACTTTCCCTCGCAGCGACATACACCAGCACACCGGGTCTTTCTTGTGCTCCAAATGTCAAGGGAAAGAGTCTCAGCTCCGTCTGGCACAGAGAACAGTTTGAGGTCAACAAGCTCACGCGGAGCTTGTCCTGGACGCGTGGAAACCTGTATTTGCAGCACATTCCAGTGGCAGCCCTCTTTCTTTTACAGCCTGCGCAGCGCCGTCAGATGGCGGTGCTCTCTGCACCTGCCTTCTCGCTTCCAAGTAGCACGGCCAACCTTCCAGCCCTTTGCAGGGAGGGAAGAGGCGGCTAGGCGTCTCGCACAGAAGAACGTGCCAGGACGCAAAGATGTTCTTCCTTTCTCCTCCTCCTTGCCCGAGCTGTGGTGCTGTGTGGAAAGTCTCGGCCAGCGAAAAGCTAATGCAGCAAGTGTTTCTCTCCTGACGCATTTCGCTGAGCGAGAGCTACACGGGCACTTTCGACTCTGGGAAACAGCAAGAGAATGACTGGACGTCGAGCTGAGGGAAATCCGCGCACGGCACACTGTGGCTGCGTGCAGCGTTCACGCTGAAGAGCGGCAAAGCTCCAAGCCATCGCTGGGCTTCAGTTCTGTCCGGAGCACAGAAGGCGAAGAACGAAGCAGCCGGGCACGGGGCTTCGCATGCACCGGAGCGCATTTCAACTGTCCAGCCAAGAGCTGCTTCGCAAGCAGATTCAGCTGACAATGCTCTGGCTGCTTCAGAAGGTAAGGCGCAGCCCTTGCACTCCCAGCACACAACCTGGCCAGAAACGGGTTCTTAAACCTTCAGGGCTGCAGAGTCCACGCGGCTTGAGCACAGCCAGAAGGAGGCGTCCAGAAAGAAGGCGTTCTTCGAGTACCCCCCCCTTCTCCAAGCAGCCTGGAAACTGAGCACAACACACTGCGGCTCGGGGGCTTCCTTCTCGGCTAGACGTACCGGCACGTTATTCACTCTCGCAGCTCCGTTGCCCACTTGCAGCAGCTGCTGCTACCAAAGCAAAAGGCTCCCGAAGTAAAACCTTTTACTGCTGGGCTGCACGTTCGCCTTGCCTCGCCTAAAGCACCAGAAACTGTCCGCTGCACTCTGTATTGCCATTCTCTGCCGCATCTACCACTGTCACCTCGGCACCTGCAAGCATAAAGCTGGGCACGATTCTTTCCAGGGAAAGCTGGAAGAGAACTAGGTAGCGGCACAAGTAGCTGCAAGTGGAACTTTCTGTGTTCAGCTGCTAACGTGAATGCGCAGAGAAGCGAGTGACAGCCACGCTTCCCCTCGCAGCCTGTGCGATGCGCACAGCAGCTCGGTGCCCTGCCTTCATGCTTATGCTCTTCGTACCATGCGGCGCTTTCGTTCTGCCGGAGCCGAGCCGTCGTCTTACTTGCCGCACAGAAGAGCACTGCGCCGGCAGCGAAATGCTCCAGCCGGCTGCTTCTGCCCAAACACGCCTGGCCTATGCACTTTCCCTCGCAGCGACATACACCAGCACACCGGGTCTTTCTTGTGCTCCAAATGTCAAGGGAAAGAGTCTCAGCTCCGTCTGGCACAGAGAACAGTTTGAGGTCAACAAGCTCACGCGGAGCTTGTCCTGGACGCGTGGAAACCTGTATTTGCAGCACATTCCAGTGGCAGCCCTCTTTCTTTTACAGCCTGCGCAGCGCCGTCAGATGGCGGTGCTCTCTGCACCTGCCTTCTCGCTTCCAAGTAGCACGGCCAACCTTCCAGCCCTTTGCAGGGAGGGAAGAGGCGGCTAGGCGTCTAGCACAGAAGACCGTGCCAGGACGCAAAGATGTTCTTCCTTTCTCCTCCTCCTTGCCCGAGCTGTGGTGCTGTGTGGAAAGTCTCGGCCAGCGAAAAGCTAATGCAGCAAGTGTTTCTCTCCTGACGCATTTCGCTGAGCGAGAGCTACACGGGCACTTTCGACTCTGGGAAACAGCAAGAGAATGACTGGACGTCGAGCTGAGGGAAATCCGCGCACGGCACACTGTGGCTGCGTGCAGCGTTCACGCTGAAGAGCGGCAAAGCTCCAAGCCATCGCTGGGCTTCAGTTCTGTCCGGAGCACAGAAGGCGAAGAACGAAGCAGCCGGGCACGGGGCTTCGCATGCACCGGAGCGCATTTCAACTGTCCAGCCAAGAGCTGCTTCGCAAGCAGATTCAGCTGACAATGCTCTGGCTGCTTCAGAAGGTAAGGCGCAGCCCTTGCACTCCCAGCACACAACCTGGCCAGAAACGGGTTCTTAAACCTTCAGGGCTGCAGAGTCCACGCGGCTTGAGCACAGCCAGAAGGAGGCGTCCAGAAAGAAGGCGTTCTTCGAGTACCCCCCCTTCTCCAAGCAGCCTGGAAACTGAGCACAACACACTGCGGCTCGGGGGCTTCCTTCTCGGCTAGACGTACCGGCACGTTATTCACTCTCGCAGCTCCGTTGCCCACTTGCAGCAGCTGCTGCTACCAAAGCAAAAGGCTCCCGAAGTAAAACCTTTTACTGCTGGGCTGCACGTTCGCCTTGCCTCGCCTAAAGCACCAGAAACTGTCCGCTGCACTCTGTATTGCCATTCTCTGCCGCATCTACCACTGTCACCTCGGCACCTGCAAGCATAAAGCTGGGCACGATTCTTTCCAGGGAAAGCTGGAAGAGAACTAGGTAGCGGCACAAGTAGCTGCAAGTGGAACTTTCTGTGTTCAGCTGCTAACGTGAATGCGCAGAGAAGCGAGTGACAGCCACGCTTCCCCTCGCAGCCTGTGCGATGCGCACAGCAGCTCGGTGCCCTGCCTTCATGCTTATGCTCTTCGTACCATGCGGCGCTTTCGTTCTGCCGGAGCCGAGCCGTCGTCTTACTTGCCGCACAGAAGAGCACTGCGCCGGCAGCGAAATGCTCCAGCCGGCTGCTTCTGCCCAAACACGCCTGGCCTATGCACTTTCCCTCGCAGCGACATACACCAGCACACCGGGTCTTTCTTGTGCTCCAAATGTCAAGGGAAAGAGTCTCAGCTCCGTCTGGCACAGAGAACAGTTTGAGGTCAACAAGCTCACGCGGAGCTTGTCCTGGACGCGTGGAAACCTGTATTTGCAGCACATTCCAGTGGCAGCCCTCTTTCTTTTACAGCCTGCGCAGCGCCGTCAGATGGCGGTGCTCTCTGCACCTGCCTTCTCGCTTCCAAGTAGCACGGCCAACCTTCCAGCCCTTTGCAGGGAGGGAAGAGGCGGCTAGGCGTCTCGCACAGAAGAACGTGCCAGGACGCAAAGATGTTCTTCCTTTCTCCTCCTCCTTGCCCGAGCTGTGGTGCTGTGTGGAAAGTCTCGGCCAGCGAAAAGCTAATGCAGCAAGTGTTTCTCTCCTGACGCATTTCGCTGAGCGAGAGCTACACGGGCACTTTCGACTCTGGGAAACAGCAAGAGAATGACTGGACGTCGAGCTGAGGGAAATCCGCGCACGGCACACTGTGGCTGCGTGCAGCGTTCACGCTGAAGAGCGGCAAAGCTCCAAGCCATCGCTGGGCTTCAGTTCTGTCCGGAGCACAGAAGGCGAAGAACGAAGCAGCCGGGCACGGGGCTTCGCATGCACCGGAGCGCATTTCAACTGTCCAGCCAAGAGCTGCTTCGCAAGCAGATTCAGCTGACAATGCTCTGGCTGCTTCAGAAGGTAAGGCGCAGCCCTTGCACTCCCAGCACACAACCTGGCCAGAAACGGGTTCTTAAACCTTCAGGGCTGCAGAGTCCACGCGGCTTGAGCACAGCCAGAAGGAGGCGTCCAGAAAGAAGGCGTTCTTCGAGTACCCCCCCCTTCTCCAAGCAGCCTGGAAACTGAGCACAACACACTGCGGCTCGGGGGCTTCCTTCTCGGCTAGACGTACCGGCACGTTATTCACTCTCGCAGCTCCGTTGCCCACTTGCAGCAGCTGCTGCTACCAAAGCAAAAGGCTCCCGAAGTAAAACCTTTTACTGCTGGGCTGCACGTTCGCCTTGCCTCGCCTAAAGCACCAGAAACTGTCCGCTGCACTCTGTATTGCCATTCTCTGCCGCATCTACCACTGTCACCTCGGCACCTGCAAGCATAAAGCTGGGCACGATTCTTTCCAGGGAAAGCTGGAAGAGAACTAGGTAGCGGCACAAGTAGCTGCAAGTGGAACTTTCTGTGTTCAGCTGCTAACGTGAATGCGCAGAGAAGCGAGTGACAGCCACGCTTCCCCTCGCAGCCTGTGCGATGCGCACAGCAGCTCGGTGCCCTGCCTTCATGCTTATGCTCTTCGTACCATGCGGCGCTTTCGTTCTGCCGGAGCCGAGCCGTCGTCTTACTTGCCGCACAGAAGAGCACTGCGCCGGCAGCGAAATGCTCCAGCCGGCTGCTTCTGCCCAAACACGCCTGGCCTATGCACTTTCCCTCGCAGCGACATACACCAGCACACCGGGTCTTTCTTGTGCTCCAAATGTCAAGGGAAAGAGTCTCAGCTCCGTCTGGCACAGAGAACAGTTTGAGGTCAACAAGCTCACGCGGAGCTTGTCCTGGACGCGTGGAAACCTGTATTTGCAGCACATTCCAGTGGCAGCCCTCTTTCTTTTACAGCCTGCGCAGCGCCGTCAGATGGCGGTGCTCTCTGCACCTGCCTTCTCGCTTCCAAGTAGCACGGCCAACCTTCCAGCCCTTTGCAGGGAGGGAAGAGGCGGCTAGGCGTCTCGCACAGAAGAACGTGCCAGGACGCAAAGATGTTCTTCCTTTCTCCTCCTCCTTGCCCGAGCTGTGGTGCTGTGTGGAAAGTCTCGGCCAGCGAAAAGCTAATGCAGCAAGTGTTTCTCTCCTGACGCATTTCGCTGAGCGAGAGCTACACGGGCACTTTCGACTCTGGGAAACAGCAAGAGAATGACTGGACGTCGAGCTGAGGGAAATCCGCGCACGGCACACTGTGGCTGCGTGCAGCGTTCACGCTGAAGAGCGGCAAAGCTCCAAGCCATCGCTGGGCTTCAGTTCTGTCCGGAGCACAGAAGGCGAAGAACGAAGCAGCCGGGCACGGGGCTTCGCATGCACCGGAGCGCATTTCAACTGTCCAGCCAAGAGCTGCTTCGCAAGCAGATTCAGCTGACAATGCTCTGGCTGCTTCAGAAGGTAAGGCGCAGCCCTTGCACTCCCAGCACACAACCTGGCCAGAAACGGGTTCTTAAACCTTCAGGGCTGCAGAGTCCACGCGGCTTGAGCACAGCCAGAAGGAGGCGTCCAGAAAGAAGGCGTTCTTCGAGTACCCCCCCCTTCTCCAAGCAGCCTGGAAACTGAGCACAACACACTGCGGCTCGGGGGCTTCCTTCTCGGCTAGACGTACCGGCACGTTATTCACTCTCGCAGCTCCGTTGCCCACTTGCAGCAGCTGCTGCTACCAAAGCAAAAGGCTCCCGAAGTAAAACCTTTTACTGCTGGGCTGCACGTTCGCCTTGCCTCGCCTAAAGCACCAGAAACTGTCCGCTGCACTCTGTATTGCCATTCTCTGCCGCATCTACCACTGTCACCTCGGCACCTGCAAGCATAAAGCTGGGCACGATTCTTTCCAGGGAAAGCTGGAAGAGAACTAGGTAGCGGCACAAGTAGCTGCAAGTGGAACTTTCTGTGTTCAGCTGCTAACGTGAATGCGCAGAGAAGCGAGTGACAGCCACGCTTCCCCTCGCAGCCTGTGCGATGCGCACAGCAGCTCGGTGCCCTGCCTTCATGCTTATGCTCTTCGTACCATGCGGCGCTTTCGTTCTGCCGGAGCCGAGCCGTCGTCTTACTTGCCGCACAGAAGAGCACTGCGCCGGCAGCGAAATGCTCCAGCCGGCTGCTTCTGCCCAAACACGCCTGGCCTATGCACTTTCCCTCGCAGCGACATACACCAGCACACCGGGTCTTTCTTGTGCTCCAAATGTCAAGGGAAAGAGTCTCAGCTCCGTCTGGCACAGAGAACAGTTTGAGGTCAACAAGCTCACGCGGAGCTTGTCCTGGACGCGTGGAAACCTGTATTTGCAGCACATTCCAGTGGCAGCCCTCTTTCTTTTACAGCCTGCGCAGCGCCGTCAGATGGCGGTGCTCTCTGCACCTGCCTTCTCGCTTCCAAGTAGCACGGCCAACCTTCCAGCCCTTTGCAGGGAGGGAAGAGGCGGCTAGGCGTCTCGCACAGAAGAACGTGCCAGGACGCAAAGATGTTCTTCCTTTCTCCTCCTCCTTGCCCGAGCTGTGGTGCTGTGTGGAAAGTCTCGGCCAGCGAAAAGCTAATGCAGCAAGTGTTTCTCTCCTGACGCATTTCGCTGAGCGAGAGCTACACGGGCACTTTCGACTCTGGGAAACAGCAAGAGAATGACTGGACGTCGAGCTGAGGGAAATCCGCGCACGGCACACTGTGGCTGCGTGCAGCGTTCACGCTGAAGAGCGGCAAAGCTCCAAGCCATCGCTGGGCTTCAGTTCTGTCCGGAGCACAGAAGGCGAAGAACGAAGCAGCCGGGCACGGGGCTTCGCATGCACCGGAGCGCATTTCAACTGTCCAGCCAAGAGCTGCTTCGCAAGCAGATTCAGCTGACAATGCTCTGGCTGCTTCAGAAGGTAAGGCGCAGCCCTTGCACTCCCAGCACACAACCTGGCCAGAAACGGGTTCTTAAACCTTCAGGGCTGCAGAGTCCACGCGGCTTGAGCACAGCCAGAAGGAGGCGTCCAGAAAGAAGGCGTTCTTCGAGTACCCCCCCCTTCTCCAAGCAGCCTGGAAACTGAGCACAACACACTGCGGCTCGGGGGCTTCCTTCTCGGCTAGACGTACCGGCACGTTATTCACTCTCGCAGCTCCGTTGCCCACTTGCAGCAGCTGCTGCTACCAAAGCAAAAGGCTCCCGAAGTAAAACCTTTTACTGCTGGGCTGCACGTTCGCCTTGCCTCGCCTAAAGCACCAGAAACTGTCCGCTGCACTCTGTATTGCCATTCTCTGCCGCATCTACCACTGTCACCTCGGCACCTGCAAGCATAAAGCTGGGCACGATTCTTTCCAGGGAAAGCTGGAAGAGAACTAGGTAGCGGCACAAGTAGCTGCAAGTGGAACTTTCTGTGTTCAGCTGCTAACGTGAATGCGCAGAGAAGCGAGTGACAGCCACGCTTCCCCTCGCAGCCTGTGCGATGCGCACAGCAGCTCGGTGCCCTGCCTTCATGCTTATGCTCTTCGTACCATGCGGCGCTTTCGTTCTGCCGGAGCCGAGCCGTCGTCTTACTTGCCGCACAGAAGAGCACTGCGCCGGCAGCGAAATGCTCCAGCCGGCTGCTTCTGCCCAAACACGCCTGGCCTATGCACTTTCCCTCGCAGCGACATACACCAGCACACCGGGTCTTTCTTGTGCTCCAAATGTCAAGGGAAAGAGTCTCAGCTCCGTCTGGCACAGAGAACAGTTTGAGGTCAACAAGCTCACGCGGAGCTTGTCCTGGACGCGTGGAAACCTGTATTTGCAGCACATTCCAGTGGCAGCCCTCTTTCTTTTACAGCCTGCGCAGCGCCGTCAGATGGCGGTGCTCTCTGCACCTGCCTTCTCGCTTCCAAGTAGCACGGCCAACCTTCCAGCCCTTTGCAGGGAGGGAAGAGGCGGCTAGGCGTCTCGCACAGAAGAACGTGCCAGGACGCAAAGATGTTCTTCCTTTCTCCTCCTCCTTGCCCGAGCTGTGGTGCTGTGTGGAAAGTCTCGGCCAGCGAAAAGCTAATGCAGCAAGTGTTTCTCTCCTGACGCATTTCGCTGAGCGAGAGCTACACGGGCACTTTCGACTCTGGGAAACAGCAAGAGAATGACTGGACGTCGAGCTGAGGGAAATCCGCGCACGGCACACTGTGGCTGCGTGCAGCGTTCACGCTGAAGAGCGGCAAAGCTCCAAGCCATCGCTGGGCTTCAGTTCTGTCCGGAGCACAGAAGGCGAAGAACGAAGCAGCCGGGCACGGGGCTTCGCATGCACCGGAGCGCATTTCAACTGTCCAGCCAAGAGCTGCTTCGCAAGCAGATTCAGCTGACAATGCTCTGGCTGCTTCAGAAGGTAAGGCGCAGCCCTTGCACTCCCAGCACACAACCTGGCCAGAAACGGGTTCTTAAACCTTCAGGGCTGCAGAGTCCACGCGGCTTGAGCACAGCCAGAAGGAGGCGTCCAGAAAGAAGGCGTTCTTCGAGTACCCCCCCCTTCTCCAAGCAGCCTGGAAACTGAGCACAACACACTGCGGCTCGGGGGCTTCCTTCTCGGCTAGACGTACCGGCACGTTATTCACTCTCGCAGCTCCGTTGCCCACTTGCAGCAGCTGCTGCTACCAAAGCAAAAGGCTCCCGAAGTAAAACCTTTTACTGCTGGGCTGCACGTTCGCCTTGCCTCGCCTAAAGCACCAGAAACTGTCCGCTGCACTCTGTATTGCCATTCTCTGCCGCATCTACCACTGTCACCTCGGCACCTGCAAGCATAAAGCTGGGCACGATTCTTTCCAGGGAAAGCTGGAAGAGAACTAGGTAGCGGCACAAGTAGCTGCAAGTGGAACTTTCTGTGTTCAGCTGCTAACGTGAATGCGCAGAGAAGCGAGTGACAGCCACGCTTCCCCTCGCAGCCTGTGCGATGCGCACAGCAGCTCGGTGCCCTGCCTTCATGCTTATGCTCTTCGTACCATGCGGCGCTTTCGTTCTGCCGGAGCCGAGCCGTCGTCTTACTTGCCGCACAGAAGAGCACTGCGCCGGCAGCGAAATGCTCCAGCCGGCTGCTTCTGCCCAAACACGCCTGGCCTATGCACTTTCCCTCGCAGCGACATACACCAGCACACCGGGTCTTTCTTGTGCTCCAAATGTCAAGGGAAAGAGTCTCAGCTCCGTCTGGCACAGAGAACAGTTTGAGGTCAACAAGCTCACGCGGAGCTTGTCCTGGACGCGTGGAAACCTGTATTTGCAGCACATTCCAGTGGCAGCCCTCTTTCTTTTACAGCCTGCGCAGCGCCGTCAGATGGCGGTGCTCTCTGCACCTGCCTTCTCGCTTCCAAGTAGCACGGCCAACCTTCCAGCCCTTTGCAGGGAGGGAAGAGGCGGCTAGGCGTCTCGCACAGAAGAACGTGCCAGGACGCAAAGATGTTCTTCCTTTCTCCTCCTCCTTGCCCGAGCTGTGGTGCTGTGTGGAAAGTCTCGGCCAGCGAAAAGCTAATGCAGCAAGTGTTTCTCTCCTGACGCATTTCGCTGAGCGAGAGCTACACGGGCACTTTCGACTCTGGGAAACAGCAAGAGAATGACTGGACGTCGAGCTGAGGGAAATCCGCGCACGGCACACTGTGGCTGCGTGCAGCGTTCACGCTGAAGAGCGGCAAAGCTCCAAGCCATCGCTGGGCTTCAGTTCTGTCCGGAGCACAGAAGGCGAAGAACGAAGCAGCCGGGCACGGGGCTTCGCATGCACCGGAGCGCATTTCAACTGTCCAGCCAAGAGCTGCTTCGCAAGCAGATTCAGCTGACAATGCTCTGGCTGCTTCAGAAGGTAAGGCGCAGCCCTTGCACTCCCAGCACACAACCTGGCCAGAAACGGGTTCTTAAACCTTCAGGGCTGCAGAGTCCACGCGGCTTGAGCACAGCCAGAAGGAGGCGTCCAGAAAGAAGGCGTTCTTCGAGTACCCCCCCCTTCTCCAAGCAGCCTGGAAACTGAGCACAACACACTGCGGCTCGGGGGCTTCCTTCTCGGCTAGACGTACCGGCACGTTATTCACTCTCGCAGCTCCGTTGCCCACTTGCAGCAGCTGCTGCTACCAAAGCAAAAGGCTCCCGAAGTAAAACCTTTTACTGCTGGGCTGCACGTTCGCCTTGCCTCGCCTAAAGCACCAGAAACTGTCCGCTGCACTCTGTATTGCCATTCTCTGCCGCATCTACCACTGTCACCTCGGCACCTGCAAGCATAAAGCTGGGCACGATTCTTTCCAGGGAAAGCTGGAAGAGAACTAGGTAGCGGCACAAGTAGCTGCAAGTGGAACTTTCTGTGTTCAGCTGCTAACGTGAATGCGCAGAGAAGCGAGTGACAGCCACGCTTCCCCTCGCAGCCTGTGCGATGCGCACAGCAGCTCGGTGCCCTGCCTTCATGCTTATGCTCTTCGTACCATGCGGCGCTTTCGTTCTGCCGGAGCCGAGCCGTCGTCTTACTTGCCGCACAGAAGAGCACTGCGCCGGCAGCGAAATGCTCCAGCCGGCTGCTTCTGCCCAAACACGCCTGGCCTATGCACTTTCCCTCGCAGCGACATACACCAGCACACCGGGTCTTTCTTGTGCTCCAAATGTCAAGGGAAAGAGTCTCAGCTCCGTCTGGCACAGAGAACAGTTTGAGGTCAACAAGCTCACGCGGAGCTTGTCCTGGACGCGTGGAAACCTGTATTTGCAGCACATTCCAGTGGCAGCCCTCTTTCTTTTACAGCCTGCGCAGCGCCGTCAGATGGCGGTGCTCTCTGCACCTGCCTTCTCGCTTCCAAGTAGCACGGCCAACCTTCCAGCCCTTTGCAGGGAGGGAAGAGGCGGCTAGGCGTCTCGCACAGAAGAACGTGCCAGGACGCAAAGATGTTCTTCCTTTCTCCTCCTCCTTGCCCGAGCTGTGGTGCTGTGTGGAAAGTCTCGGCCAGCGAAAAGCTAATGCAGCAAGTGTTTCTCTCCTGACGCATTTCGCTGAGCGAGAGCTACACGGGCACTTTCGACTCTGGGAAACAGCAAGAGAATGACTGGACGTCGAGCTGAGGGAAATCCGCGCACGGCACACTGTGGCTGCGTGCAGCGTTCACGCTGAAGAGCGGCAAAGCTCCAAGCCATCGCTGGGCTTCAGTTCTGTCCGGAGCACAGAAGGCGAAGAACGAAGCAGCCGGGCACGGGGCTTCGCATGCACCGGAGCGCATTTCAACTGTCCAGCCAAGAGCTGCTTCGCAAGCAGATTCAGCTGACAATGCTCTGGCTGCTTCAGAAGGTAAGGCGCAGCCCTTGCACTCCCAGCACACAACCTGGCCAGAAACGGGTTCTTAAACCTTCAGGGCTGCAGAGTCCACGCGGCTTGAGCACAGCCAGAAGGAGGCGTCCAGAAAGAAGGCGTTCTTCGAGTACCCCCCCCTTCTCCAAGCAGCCTGGAAACTGAGCACAACACACTGCGGCTCGGGGGCTTCCTTCTCGGCTAGACGTACCGGCACGTTATTCACTCTCGCAGCTCCGTTGCCCACTTGCAGCAGCTGCTGCTACCAAAGCAAAAGGCTCCCGAAGTAAAACCTTTTACTGCTGGGCTGCACGTTCGCCTTGCCTCGCCTAAAGCACCAGAAACTGTCCGCTGCACTCTGTATTGCCATTCTCTGCCGCATCTACCACTGTCACCTCGGCACCTGCAAGCATAAAGCTGGGCACGATTCTTTCCAGGGAAAGCTGGAAGAGAACTAGGTAGCGGCACAAGTAGCTGCAAGTGGAACTTTCTGTGTTCAGCTGCTAACGTGAATGCGCAGAGAAGCGAGTGACAGCCACGCTTCCCCTCGCAGCCTGTGCGATGCGCACAGCAGCTCGGTGCCCTGCCTTCATGCTTATGCTCTTCGTACCATGCGGCGCTTTCGTTCTGCCGGAGCCGAGCCGTCGTCTTACTTGCCGCACAGAAGAGCACTGCGCCGGCAGCGAAATGCTCCAGCCGGCTGCTTCTGCCCAAACACGCCTGGCCTATGCACTTTCCCTCGCAGCGACATACACCAGCACACCGGGTCTTTCTTGTGCTCCAAATGTCAAGGGAAAGAGTCTCAGCTCCGTCTGGCACAGAGAACAGTTTGAGGTCAACAAGCTCACGCGGAGCTTGTCCTGGACGCGTGGAAACCTGTATTTGCAGCACATTCCAGTGGCAGCCCTCTTTCTTTTACAGCCTGCGCAGCGCCGTCAGATGGCGGTGCTCTCTGCACCTGCCTTCTCGCTTCCAAGTAGCACGGCCAACCTTCCAGCCCTTTGCAGGGAGGGAAGAGGCGGCTAGGCGTCTCGCACAGAAGAACGTGCCAGGACGCAAAGATGTTCTTCCTTTCTCCTCCTCCTTGCCCGAGCTGTGGTGCTGTGTGGAAAGTCTCGGCCAGCGAAAAGCTAATGCAGCAAGTGTTTCTCTCCTGACGCATTTCGCTGAGCGAGAGCTACACGGGCACTTTCGACTCTGGGAAACAGCAAGAGAATGACTGGACGTCGAGCTGAGGGAAATCCGCGCACGGCACACTGTGGCTGCGTGCAGCGTTCACGCTGAAGAGCGGCAAAGCTCCAAGCCATCGCTGGGCTTCAGTTCTGTCCGGAGCACAGAAGGCGAAGAACGAAGCAGCCGGGCACGGGGCTTCGCATGCACCGGAGCGCATTTCAACTGTCCAGCCAAGAGCTGCTTCGCAAGCAGATTCAGCTGACAATGCTCTGGCTGCTTCAGAAGGTAAGGCGCAGCCCTTGCACTCCCAGCACACAACCTGGCCAGAAACGGGTTCTTAAACCTTCAGGGCTGCAGAGTCCACGCGGCTTGAGCACAGCCAGAAGGAGGCGTCCAGAAAGAAGGCGTTCTTCGAGTACCCCCCCCTTCTCCAAGCAGCCTGGAAACTGAGCACAACACACTGCGGCTCGGGGGCTTCCTTCTCGGCTAGACGTACCGGCACGTTATTCACTCTCGCAGCTCCGTTGCCCACTTGCAGCAGCTGCTGCTACCAAAGCAAAAGGCTCCCGAAGTAAAACCTTTTACTGCTGGGCTGCACGTTCGCCTTGCCTCGCCTAAAGCACCAGAAACTGTCCGCTGCACTCTGTATTGCCATTCTCTGCCGCATCTACCACTGTCACCTCGGCACCTGCAAGCATAAAGCTGGGCACGATTCTTTCCAGGGAAAGCTGGAAGAGAACTAGGTAGCGGCACAAGTAGCTGCAAGTGGAACTTTCTGTGTTCAGCTGCTAACGTGAATGCGCAGAGAAGCGAGTGACAGCCACGCTTCCCCTCGCAGCCTGTGCGATGCGCACAGCAGCTCGGTGCCCTGCCTTCATGCTTATGCTCTTCGTACCATGCGGCGCTTTCGTTCTGCCGGAGCCGAGCCGTCGTCTTACTTGCCGCACAGAAGAGCACTGCGCCGGCAGCGAAATGCTCCAGCCGGCTGCTTCTGCCCAAACACGCCTGGCCTATGCACTTTCCCTCGCAGCGACATACACCAGCACACCGGGTCTTTCTTGTGCTCCAAATGTCAAGGGAAAGAGTCTCAGCTCCGTCTGGCACAGAGAATTTGAGGTCAACAAGCTCACGCGGAGCTTGTCCTGGACGCGTGGAAACCTGTATTTGCAGCACATTCCAGTGGCAGCCCTCTTTCTTTTACAGCCTGCGCAGCGCCGTCAGATGGCGGTGCTCTCTGCACCTGCCTTCTCGCTTCCAAGTAGCACGGCCAACCTTCCAGCCCTTTGCAGGGAGGGAAGAGGCGGCTAGGCGTCTCGCACAGAAGAACGTGCCAGGACGCAAAGATGTTCTTCCTTTCTCCTCCTCCTTGCCCGAGCTGTGGTGCTGTGTGGAAAGTCTCGGCCAGCGAAAAGCTAATGCAGCAAGTGTTTCTCTCCTGACGCATTTCGCTGAGCGAGAGCTACACGGGCACTTTCGACTCTGGGAAACAGCAAGAGAATGACTGGACGTCGAGCTGAGGGAAATCCGCGCACGGCACACTGTGGCTGCGTGCAGCGTTCACGCTGAAGAGCGGCAAAGCTCCAAGCCATCGCTGGGCTTCAGTTCTGTCCGGAGCACAGAAGGCGAAGAACGAAGCAGCCGGGCACGGGGCTTCGCATGCACCGGAGCGCATTTCAACTGTCCAGCCAAGAGCTGCTTCGCAAGCAGATTCAGCTGACAATGCTCTGGCTGCTTCAGAAGGTAAGGCGCAGCCCTTGCACTCCCAGCACACAACCTGGCCAGAAACGGGTTCTTAAACCTTCAGGGCTGCAGAGTCCACGCGGCTTGAGCACAGCCAGAAGGAGGCGTCCAGAAAGAAGGCGTTCTTCGAGTACCCCCCCTTCTCCAAGCAGCCTGGAAACTGAGCACAACACACTGCGGCTCGGGGGCTTCCTTCTCGGCTAGACGTACCGGCACGTTATTCACTCTCGCAGCTCCGTTGCCCACTTGCAGCAGCTGCTGCTACCAAAGCAAAAGGCTCCCGAAGTAAAACCTTTTACTGCTGGGCTGCACGTTCGCCTTGCCTCGCCTAAAGCACCAGAAACTGTCCGCTGCACTCTGTATTGCCATTCTCTGCCGCATCTACCACTGTCACCTCGGCACCTGCAAGCATAAAGCTGGGCACGATTCTTTCCAGGGAAAGCTGGAAGAGAACTAGGTAGCGGCACAAGTAGCTGCAAGTGGAACTTTCTGTGTTCAGCTGCTAACGTGAATGCGCAGAGAAGCGAGTGACAGCCACGCTTCCCCTCGCAGCCTGTGCGATGCGCACAGCAGCTCGGTGCCCTGCCTTCATGCTTATGCTCTTCGTACCATGCGGCGCTTTCGTTCTGCCGGAGCCGAGCCGTCGTCTTACTTGCCGCACAGAAGAGCACTGCGCCGGCAGCGAAATGCTCCAGCCGGCTGCTTCTGCCCAAACACGCCTGGCCTATGCACTTTCCCTCGCAGCGACATACACCAGCACACCGGGTCTTTCTTGTGCTCCAAATGTCAAGGGAAAGAGTCTCAGCTCCGTCTGGCACAGAGAACAGTTTGAGGTCAACAAGCTCACGCGGAGCTTGTCCTGGACGCGTGGAAACCTGTATTTGCAGCACATTCCAGTGGCAGCCCTCTTTCTTTTACAGCCTGCGCAGCGCCGTCAGATGGCGGTGCTCTCTGCACCTGCCTTCTCGCTTCCAAGTAGCACGGCCAACCTTCCAGCCCTTTGCAGGGAGGGAAGAGGCGGCTAGGCGTCTCGCCCAGAAGAACGTGCCAGGACGCAAAGATGTTCTTCCTTTCTCCTCCTCCTTGCCCGAGCTGTGGTGCTGTGTGGAAAGTCTCGGCCAGCGAAAAGCTAATGCAGCAAGTGTTTCTCTCCTGACGCATTTCGCTGAGCGAGAGCTACACGGGCACTTTCGACTCTGGGAAACAGCAAGAGAATGACTGGACGTCGAGCTGAGGGAAATCCGCGCACGGCACACTGTGGCTGCGTGCAGCGTTCACGCTGAAGAGCGGCAAAGCTCCAAGCCATCGCTGGGCTTCAGTTCTGTCCGGAGCACAGAAGGCGAAGAACGAAGCAGCCGGGCACGGGGCTTCGCATGCACCGGAGCGCATTTCAACTGTCCAGCCAAGAGCTGCTTCGCAAGCAGATTCAGCTGACAATGCTCTGGCTGCTTCAGAAGGTAAGGCGCAGCCCTTGCACTCCCAGCACACAACCTGGCCAGAAACGGGTTCTTAAACCTTCAGGGCTGCAGAGTCCACGCGGCTTGAGCACAGCCAGAAGGAGGCGTCCAGAAAGAAGGCGTTCTTCGAGTACCCCCCCCTTCTCCAAGCAGCCTGGAAACTGAGCACAACACACTGCGGCTCGGGGGCTTCCTTCTCGGCTAGACGTACCGGCACGTTATTCACTCTCGCAGCTCCGTTGCCCACTTGCAGCAGCTGCTGCTACCAAAGCAAAAGGCTCCCGAAGTAAAACCTTTTACTGCTGGGCTGCACGTTCGCCTTGCCTCGCCTAAAGCACCAGAAACTGTCCGCTGCACTCTGTATTGCCATTCTCTGCCGCATCTACCACTGTCACCTCGGCACCTGCAAGCATAAAGCTGGGCACGATTCTTTCCAGGGAAAGCTGGAAGAGAACTAGGTAGCGGCACAAGTAGCTGCAAGTGGAACTTTCTGTGTTCAGCTGCTAACGTGAATGCGCAGAGAAGCGAGTGACAGCCACGCTTCCCCTCGCAGCCTGTGCGATGCGCACAGCAGCTCGGTGCCCTGCCTTCATGCTTATGCTCTTCGTACCATGCGGCGCTTTCGTTCTGCCGGAGCCGAGCCGTCGTCTTACTTGCCGCACAGAAGAGCACTGCGCCGGCAGCGAAATGCTCCAGCCGGCTGCTTCTGCCCAAACACGCCTGGCCTATGCACTTTCCCTCGCAGCGACATACACCAGCACACCGGGTCTTTCTTGTGCTCCAAATGTCAAGGGAAAGAGTCTCAGCTCCGTCTGGCACAGAGAACAGTTTGAGGTCAACAAGCTCACGCGGAGCTTGTCCTGGACGCGTGGAAACCTGTATTTGCAGCACATTCCAGTGGCAGCCCTCTTTCTTTTACAGCCTGCGCAGCGCCGTCAGATGGCGGTGCTCTCTGCACCTGCCTTCTCGCTTCCAAGTAGCACGGCCAACCTTCCAGCCCTTTGCAGGGAGGGAAGAGGCGGCTAGGCGTCTCGCACAGAAGAACGTGCCAGGACGCAAAGATGTTCTTCCTTTCTCCTCCTCCTTGCCCGAGCTGTGGTGCTGTGTGGAAAGTCTCGGCCAGCGAAAAGCTAATGCAGCAAGTGTTTCTCTCCTGACGCATTTCGCTGAGCGAGAGCTACACGGGCACTTTCGACTCTGGGAAACAGCAAGAGAATGACTGGACGTCGAGCTGAGGGAAATCCGCGCACGGCACACTGTGGCTGCGTGCAGCGTTCACGCTGAAGAGCGGCAAAGCTCCAAGCCATCGCTGGGCTTCAGTTCTGTCCGGAGCACAGAAGGCGAAGAACGAAGCAGCCGGGCACGGGGCTTCGCATGCACCGGAGCGCATTTCAACTGTCCAGCCAAGAGCTGCTTCGCAAGCAGATTCAGCTGACAATGCTCTGGCTGCTTCAGAAGGTAAGGCGCAGCCCTTGCACTCCCAGCACACAACCTGGCCAGAAACGGGTTCTTAAACCTTCAGGGCTGCAGAGTCCACGCGGCTTGAGCACAGCCAGAAGGAGGCGTCCAGAAAGAAGGCGTTCTTCGAGTACCCCCCCCTTCTCCAAGCAGCCTGGAAACTGAGCACAACACACTGCGGCTCGGGGGCTTCCTTCTCGGCTAGACGTACCGGCACGTTATTCACTCTCGCAGCTCCGTTGCCCACTTGCAGCAGCTGCTGCTACCAAAGCAAAAGGCTCCCGAAGTAAAACCTTTTACTGCTGGGCTGCACGTTCGCCTTGCCTCGCCTAAAGCACCAGAAACTGTCCGCTGCACTCTGTATTGCCATTCTCTGCCGCATCTACCACTGTCACCTCGGCACCTGCAAGCATAAAGCTGGGCACGATTCTTTCCAGGGAAAGCTGGAAGAGAACTAGGTAGCGGCACAAGTAGCTGCAAGTGGAACTTTCTGTGTTCAGCTGCTAACGTGAATGCGCAGAGAAGCGAGTGACAGCCACGCTTCCCCTCGCAGCCTGTGCGATGCGCACAGCAGCTCGGTGCCCTGCCTTCATGCTTATGCTCTTCGTACCATGCGGCGCTTTCGTTCTGCCGGAGCCGAGCCGTCGTCTTACTTGCCGCACAGAAGAGCACTGCGCCGGCAGCGAAACGCTCCAGCCGGCTGCTTCTGCCCAAACACGCCTGGCCTATGCACTTTCCCTCGCAGCGACATACACCAGCACACCGGGTCTTTCTTGTGCTCCAAATGTCAAGGGAAAGAGTCTCAGCTCCGTCTGGCACAGAGAACAGTTTGAGGTCAACAAGCTCACGCGGAGCTTGTCCTGGACGCGTGGAAACCTGTATTTGCAGCACATTCCAGTGGCAGCCCTCTTTCTTTTACAGCCTGCGCAGCGCCGTCAGATGGCGGTGCTCTCTGCACCTGCCTTCTCGCTTCCAAGTAGCACGGCCAACCTTCCAGCCCTTTGCAGGGAGGGAAGAGGCGGCTAGGCGTCTCGCACAGAAGAACGTGCCAGGACGCAAAGATGTTCTTCCTTTCTCCTCCTCCTTGCCCGAGCTGTGGTGCTGTGTGGAAAGTCTCGGCCAGCGAAAAGCTAATGCAGCAAGTGTTTCTCTCCTGACGCATTTCGCTGAGCGAGAGCTACACGGGCACTTTCGACTCTGGGAAACAGCAAGAGAATGACTGGACGTCGAGCTGAGGGAAATCCGCGCACGGCACACTGTGGCTGCGTGCAGCGTTCACGCTGAAGAGCGGCAAAGCTCCAAGCCATCGCTGGGCTTCAGTTCTGTCCGGAGCACAGAAGGCGAAGAACGAAGCAGCCGGGCACGGGGCTTCGCATGCACCGGAGCGCATTTCAACTGTCCAGCCAAGAGCTGCTTCGCAAGCAGATTCAGCTGACAATGCTCTGGCTGCTTCAGAAGGTAAGGCGCAGCCCTTGCACTCCCAGCACACAACCTGGCCAGAAACGGGTTCTTAAACCTTCAGGGCTGCAGAGTCCACGCGGCTTGAGCACAGCCAGAAGGAGGCGTCCAGAAAGAAGGCGTTCTTCGAGTACCCCCCCTTCTCCAAGCAGCCTGGAAACTGAGCACAACACACTGCGGCTCGGGGGCTTCCTTCTCGGCTAGACGTACCGGCACGTTATTCACTCTCGCAGCTCCGTTGCCCACTTGCAGCAGCTGCTGCTACCAAAGCAAAAGGCTCCCGAAGTAAAACCTTTTACTGCTGGGCTGCACGTTCGCCTTGCCTCGCCTAAAGCACCAGAAACTGTCCGCTGCACTCTGTATTGCCATTCTCTGCCGCATCTACCACTGTCACCTCGGCACCTGCAAGCATAAAGCTGGGCACGATTCTTTCCAGGGAAAGCTGGAAGAGAACTAGGTAGCGGCACAAGTAGCTGCAAGTGGAACTTTCTGTGTTCAGCTGCTAACGTGAATGCGCAGAGAAGCGAGTGACAGCCACGCTTCCCCTCGCAGCCTGTGCGATGCGCACAGCAGCTCGGTGCCCTGCCTTCATGCTTATGCTCTTCGTACCATGCGGCGCTTTCGTTCTGCCGGAGCCGAGCCGTCGTCTTACTTGCCGCACAGAAGAGCACTGCGCCGGCAGCGAAATGCTCCAGCCGGCTGCTTCTGCCCAAACACGCCTGGCCTATGCACTTTCCCTCGCAGCGACATACACCAGCACACCGGGTCTTTCTTGTGCTCCAAATGTCAAGGGAAAGAGTCTCAGCTCCGTCTGGCACAGAGAACAGTTTGAGGTCAACAAGCTCACGCGGAGCTTGTCCTGGACGCGTGGAAACCTGTATTTGCAGCACATTCCAGTGGCAGCCCTCTTTCTTTTACAGCCTGCGCAGCGCCGTCAGATGGCGGTGCTCTCTGCACCTGCCTTCTCGCTTCCAAGTAGCACGGCCAACCTTCCAGCCCTTTGCAGGGAGGGAAGAGGCGGCTAGGCGTCTCGCACAGAAGAACGTGCCAGGACGCAAAGATGTTCTTCCTTTCTCCTCCTCCTTGCCCGAGCTGTGGTGCTGTGTGGAAAGTCTCGGCCAGCGAAAAGCTAATGCAGCAAGTGTTTCTCTCCTGACGCATTTCGCTGAGCGAGAGCTACACGGGCACTTTCGACTCTGGGAAACAGCAAGAGAATGACTGGACGTCGAGCTGAGGGAAATCCGCGCACGGCACACTGTGGCTGCGTGCAGCGTTCACGCTGAAGAGCGGCAAAGCTCCAAGCCATCGCTGGGCTTCAGTTCTGTCCGGAGCACAGAAGGCGAAGAACGAAGCAGCCGGGCACGGGGCTTCGCATGCACCGGAGCGCATTTCAACTGTCCAGCCAAGAGCTGCTTCGCAAGCAGATTCAGCTGACAATGCTCTGGCTGCTTCAGAAGGTAAGGCGCAGCCCTTGCACTCCCAGCACACAACCTGGCCAGAAACGGGTTCTTAAACCTTCAGGGCTGCAGAGTCCACGCGGCTTGAGCACAGCCAGAAGGAGGCGTCCAGAAAGAAGGCGTTCTTCGAGTACCCCCCCCTTCTCCAAGCAGCCTGGAAACTGAGCACAACACACTGCGGCTCGGGGGCTTCCTTCTCGGCTAGACGTACCGGCACGTTATTCACTCTCGCAGCTCCGTTGCCCACTTGCAGCAGCTGCTGCTACCAAAGCAAAAGGCTCCCGAAGTAAAACCTTTTACTGCTGGGCTGCACGTTCGCCTTGCCTCGCCTAAAGCACCAGAAACTGTCCGCTGCACTCTGTATTGCCATTCTCTGCCGCATCTACCACTGTCACCTCGGCACCTGCAAGCATAAAGCTGGGCACGATTCTTTCCAGGGAAAGCTGGAAGAGAACTAGGTAGCGGCACAAGTAGCTGCAAGTGGAACTTTCTGTGTTCAGCTGCTAACGTGAATGCGCAGAGAAGCGAGTGACAGCCACGCTTCCCCTCGCAGCCTGTGCGATGCGCACAGCAGCTCGGTGCCCTGCCTTCATGCTTATGCTCTTCGTACCATGCGGCGCTTTCGTTCTGCCGGAGCCGAGCCGTCGTCTTACTTGCCGCACAGAAGAGCACTGCGCCGGCAGCGAAACGCTCCAGCCGGCTGCTTCTGCCCAAACACGCCTGGCCTATGCACTTTCCCTCGCAGCGACATACACCAGCACACCGGGTCTTTCTTGTGCTCCAAATGTCAAGGGAAAGAGTCTCAGCTCCGTCTGGCACAGAGAACAGTTTGAGGTCAACAAGCTCACGCGGAGCTTGTCCTGGACGCGTGGAAACCTGTATTTGCAGCACATTCCAGTGGCAGCCCTCTTTCTTTTACAGCCTGCGCAGCGCCGTCAGATGGCGGTGCTCTCTGCACCTGCCTTCTCGCTTCCAAGTAGCACGGCCAACCTTCCAGCCCTTTGCAGGGAGGGAAGAGGCGGCTAGGCGTCTCGCACAGAAGAACGTGCCAGGACGCAAAGATGTTCTTCCTTTCTCCTCCTCCTTGCCCGAGCTGTGGTGCTGTGTGGAAAGTCTCGGCCAGCGAAAAGCTAATGCAGCAAGTGTTTCTCTCCTGACGCATTTCGCTGAGCGAGAGCTACACGGGCACTTTCGACTCTGGGAAACAGCAAGAGAATGACTGGACGTCGAGCTGAGGGAAATCCGCGCACGGCACACTGTGGCTGCGTGCAGCGTTCACGCTGAAGAGCGGCAAAGCTCCAAGCCATCGCTGGGCTTCAGTTCTGTCCGGAGCACAGAAGGCGAAGAACGAAGCAGCCGGGCACGGGGCTTCGCATGCACCGGAGCGCATTTCAACTGTCCAGCCAAGAGCTGCTTCGCAAGCAGATTCAGCTGACAATGCTCTGGCTGCTTCAGAAGGTAAGGCGCAGCCCTTGCACTCCCAGCACACAACCTGGCCAGAAACGGGTTCTTAAACCTTCAGGGCTGCAGAGTCCACGCGGCTTGAGCACAGCCAGAAGGAGGCGTCCAGAAAGAAGGCGTTCTTCGAGTACCCCCCCTTCTCCAAGCAGCCTGGAAACTGAGCACAACACACTGCGGCTCGGGGGCTTCCTTCTCGGCTAGACGTACCGGCACGTTATTCACTCTCGCAGCTCCGTTGCCCACTTGCAGCAGCTGCTGCTACCAAAGCAAAAGGCTCCCGAAGTAAAACCTTTTACTGCTGGGCTGCACGTTCGCCTTGCCTCGCCTAAAGCACCAGAAACTGTCCGCTGCACTCTGTATTGCCATTCTCTGCCGCATCTACCACTGTCACCTCGGCACCTGCAAGCATAAAGCTGGGCACGATTCTTTCCAGGGAAAGCTGGAAGAGAACTAGGTAGCGGCACAAGTAGCTGCAAGTGGAACTTTCTGTGTTCAGCTGCTAACGTGAATGCGCAGAGAAGCGAGTGACAGCCACGCTTCCCCTCGCAGCCTGTGCGATGCGCACAGCAGCTCGGTGCCCTGCCTTCATGCTTATGCTCTTCGTACCATGCGGCGCTTTCGTTCTGCCGGAGCCGAGCCGTCGTCTTACTTGCCGCACAGAAGAGCACTGCGCCGGCAGCGAAACGCTCCAGCCGGCTGCTTCTGCCCAAACACGCCTGGCCTATGCACTTTCCCTCGCAGCGACATACACCAGCACACCGGGTCTTTCTTGTGCTCCAAATGTCAAGGGAAAGAGTCTCAGCTCCGTCTGGCACAGAGAACAGTTTGAGGTCAACAAGCTCACGCGGAGCTTGTCCTGGACGCGTGGAAACCTGTATTTGCAGCACATTCCAGTGGCAGCCCTCTTTCTTTTACAGCCTGCGCAGCGCCGTCAGATGGCGGTGCTCTCTGCACCTGCCTTCTCGCTTCCAAGTAGCACGGCCAACCTTCCAGCCCTTTGCAGGGAGGGAAGAGGCGGCTAGGCGTCTCGCCCAGAAGAACGTGCCAGGACGCAAAGATGTTCTTCCTTTCTCCTCCTCCTTGCCCGAGCTGTGGTGCTGTGTGGAAAGTCTCGGCCAGCGAAAAGCTAATGCAGCAAGTGTTTCTCTCCTGACGCATTTCGCTGAGCGAGAGCTACACGGGCACTTTCGACTCTGGGAAACAGCAAGAGAATGACTGGACGTCGAGCTGAGGGAAATCCGCGCACGGCACACTGTGGCTGCGTGCAGCGTTCACGCTGAAGAGCGGCAAAGCTCCAAGCCATCGCTGGGCTTCAGTTCTGTCCGGAGCACAGAAGGCGAAGAACGAAGCAGCCGGGCACGGGGCTTCGCATGCACCGGAGCGCATTTCAACTGTCCAGCCAAGAGCTGCTTCGCAAGCAGATTCAGCTGACAATGCTCTGGCTGCTTCAGAAGGTAAGGCGCAGCCCTTGCACTCCCAGCACACAACCTGGCCAGAAACGGGTTCTTAAACCTTCAGGGCTGCAGAGTCCACGCGGCTTGAGCACAGCCAGAAGGAGGCGTCCAGAAAGAAGGCGTTCTTCGAGTACCCCCCCCTTCTCCAAGCAGCCTGGAAACTGAGCACAACACACTGCGGCTCGGGGGCTTCCTTCTCGGCTAGACGTACCGGCACGTTATTCACTCTCGCAGCTCCGTTGCCCACTTGCAGCAGCTGCTGCTACCAAAGCAAAAGGCTCCCGAAGTAAAACCTTTTACTGCTGGGCTGCACGTTCGCCTTGCCTCGCCTAAAGCACCAGAAACTGTCCGCTGCACTCTGTATTGCCATTCTCTGCCGCATCTACCACTGTCACCTCGGCACCTGCAAGCATAAAGCTGGGCACGATTCTTTCCAGGGAAAGCTGGAAGAGAACTAGGTAGCGGCACAAGTAGCTGCAAGTGGAACTTTCTGTGTTCAGCTGCTAACGTGAATGCGCAGAGAAGCGAGTGACAGCCACGCTTCCCCTCGCAGCCTGTGCGATGCGCACAGCAGCTCGGTGCCCTGCCTTCATGCTTATGCTCTTCGTACCATGCGGCGCTTTCGTTCTGCCGGAGCCGAGCCGTCGTCTTACTTGCCGCACAGAAGAGCACTGCGCCGGCAGCGAAATGCTCCAGCCGGCTGCTTCTGCCCAAACACGCCTGGCCTATGCACTTTCCCTCGCAGCGACATACACCAGCACACCGGGTCTTTCTTGTGCTCCAAATGTCAAGGGAAAGAGTCTCAGCTCCGTCTGGCACAGAGAACAGTTTGAGGTCAACAAGCTCACGCGGAGCTTGTCCTGGACGCGTGGAAACCTGTATTTGCAGCACATTCCAGTGGCAGCCCTCTTTCTTTTACAGCCTGCGCAGCGCCGTCAGATGGCGGTGCTCTCTGCACCTGCCTTCTCGCTTCCAAGTAGCACGGCCAACCTTCCAGCCCTTTGCAGGGAGGGAAGAGGCGGCTAGGCGTCTCGCACAGAAGAACGTGCCAGGACGCAAAGATGTTCTTCCTTTCTCCTCCTCCTTGCCCGAGCTGTGGTGCTGTGTGGAAAGTCTCGGCCAGCGAAAAGCTAATGCAGCAAGTGTTTCTCTCCTGACGCATTTCGCTGAGCGAGAGCTACACGGGCACTTTCGACTCTGGGAAACAGCAAGAGAATGACTGGACGTCGAGCTGAGGGAAATCCGCGCACGGCACACTGTGGCTGCGTGCAGCGTTCACGCTGAAGAGCGGCAAAGCTCCAAGCCATCGCTGGGCTTCAGTTCTGTCCGGAGCACAGAAGGCGAAGAACGAAGCAGCCGGGCACGGGGCTTCGCATGCACCGGAGCGCATTTCAACTGTCCAGCCAAGAGCTGCTTCGCAAGCAGATTCAGCTGACAATGCTCTGGCTGCTTCAGAAGGTAAGGCGCAGCCCTTGCACTCCCAGCACACAACCTGGCCAGAAACGGGTTCTTAAACCTTCAGGGCTGCAGAGTCCACGCGGCTTGAGCACAGCCAGAAGGAGGCGTCCAGAAAGAAGGCGTTCTTCGAGTACCCCCCCCTTCTCCAAGCAGCCTGGAAACTGAGCACAACACACTGCGGCTCGGGGGCTTCCTTCTCGGCTAGACGTACCGGCACGTTATTCACTCTCGCAGCTCCGTTGCCCACTTGCAGCAGCTGCTGCTACCAAAGCAAAAGGCTCCCGAAGTAAAACCTTTTACTGCTGGGCTGCACGTTCGCCTTGCCTCGCCTAAAGCACCAGAAACTGTCCGCTGCACTCTGTATTGCCATTCTCTGCCGCATCTACCACTGTCACCTCGGCACCTGCAAGCATAAAGCTGGGCACGATTCTTTCCAGGGAAAGCTGGAAGAGAACTAGGTAGCGGCACAAGTAGCTGCAAGTGGAACTTTCTGTGTTCAGCTGCTAACGTGAATGCGCAGAGAAGCGAGTGACAGCCACGCTTCCCCTCGCAGCCTGTGCGATGCGCACAGCAGCTCGGTGCCCTGCCTTCATGCTTATGCTCTTCGTACCATGCGGCGCTTTCGTTCTGCCGGAGCCGAGCCGTCGTCTTACTTGCCGCACAGAAGAGCACTGCGCCGGCAGCGAAATGCTCCAGCCGGCTGCTTCTGCCCAAACACGCCTGGCCTATGCACTTTCCCTCGCAGCGACCATACACCAGCACACCGGGTCTTTCTTGTGCTCCAAATGTCAAGGGAAAGAGTCTCAGCTCCGTCTGGCACAGAGAACAGTTTGAGGTCAACAAGCTCACGCGGAGCTTGTCCTGGACGCGTGGAAACCTGTATTTGCAGCACATTCCAGTGGCAGCCCTCTTTCTTTTACAGCCTGCGCAGCGCCGTCAGATGGCGGTGCTCTCTGCACCTGCCTTCTCGCTTCCAAGTAGCACGGCCAACCTTCCAGCCCTTTGCAGGGAGGGAAGAGGCGGCTAGGCGTCTCGCACAGAAGAACGTGCCAGGACGCAAAGATGTTCTTCCTTTCTCCTCCTCCTTGCCCGAGCTGTGGTGCTGTGTGGAAAGTCTCGGCCAGCGAAAAGCTAATGCAGCAAGTGTTTCTCTCCTGACGCATTTCGCTGAGCGAGAGCTACACGGGCACTTTCGACTCTGGGAAACAGCAAGAGAATGACTGGACGTCGAGCTGAGGGAAATCCGCGCACGGCACACTGTGGCTGCGTGCAGCGTTCACGCTGAAGAGCGGCAAAGCTCCAAGCCATCGCTGGGCTTCAGTTCTGTCCGGAGCACAGAAGGCGAAGAACGAAGCAGCCGGGCACGGGGCTTCGCATGCACCGGAGCGCATTTCAACTGTCCAGCCAAGAGCTGCTTCGCAAGCAGATTCAGCTGACAATGCTCTGGCTGCTTCAGAAGGTAAGGCGCAGCCCTTGCACTCCCAGCACACAACCTGGCCAGAAACGGGTTCTTAAACCTTCAGGGCTGCAGAGTCCACGCGGCTTGAGCACAGCCAGAAGGAGGCGTCCAGAAAGAAGGCGTTCTTCGAGTACCCCCCCCTTCTCCAAGCAGCCTGGAAACTGAGCACAACACACTGCGGCTCGGGGGCTTCCTTCTCGGCTAGACGTACCGGCACGTTATTCACTCTCGCAGCTCCGTTGCCCACTTGCAGCAGCTGCTGCTACCAAAGCAAAAGGCTCCCGAAGTAAAACCTTTTACTGCTGGGCTGCACGTTCGCCTTGCCTCGCCTAAAGCACCAGAAACTGTCCGCTGCACTCTGTATTGCCATTCTCTGCCGCATCTACCACTGTCACCTCGGCACCTGCAAGCATAAAGCTGGGCACGATTCTTTCCAGGGAAAGCTGGAAGAGAACTAGGTAGCGGCACAAGTAGCTGCAAGTGGAACTTTCTGTGTTCAGCTGCTAACGTGAATGCGCAGAGAAGCGAGTGACAGCCACGCTTCCCCTCGCAGCCTGTGCGATGCGCACAGCAGCTCGGTGCCCTGCCTTCATGCTTATGCTCTTCGTACCATGCGGCGCTTTCGTTCTGCCGGAGCCGAGCCGTCGTCTTACTTGCCGCACAGAAGAGCACTGCGCCGGCAGCGAAATGCTCCAGCCGGCTGCTTCTGCCCAAACACGCCTGGCCTATGCACTTTCCCTCGCAGCGACATACACCAGCACACCGGGTCTTTCTTGTGCTCCAAATGTCAAGGGAAAGAGTCTCAGCTCCGTCTGGCACAGAGAACAGTTTGAGGTCAACAAGCTCACGCGGAGCTTGTCCTGGACGCGTGGAAACCTGTATTTGCAGCACATTCCAGTGGCAGCCCTCTTTCTTTTACAGCCTGCGCAGCGCCGTCAGATGGCGGTGCTCTCTGCACCTGCCTTCTCGCTTCCAAGTAGCACGGCCAACCTTCCAGCCCTTTGCAGGGAGGGAAGAGGCGGCTAGGCGTCTCGCACAGAAGAACGTGCCAGGACGCAAAGATGTTCTTCCTTTCTCCTCCTCCTTGCCCGAGCTGTGGTGCTGTGTGGAAAGTCTCGGCCAGCGAAAAGCTAATGCAGCAAGTGTTTCTCTCCTGACGCATTTCGCTGAGCGAGAGCTACACGGGCACTTTCGACTCTGGGAAACAGCAAGAGAATGACTGGACGTCGAGCTGAGGGAAATCCGCGCACGGCACACTGTGGCTGCGTGCAGCGTTCACGCTGAAGAGCGGCAAAGCTCCAAGCCATCGCTGGGCTTCAGTTCTGTCCGGAGCACAGAAGGCGAAGAACGAAGCAGCCGGGCACGGGGCTTCGCATGCACCGGAGCGCATTTCAACTGTCCAGCCAAGAGCTGCTTCGCAAGCAGATTCAGCTGACAATGCTCTGGCTGCTTCAGAAGGTAAGGCGCAGCCCTTGCACTCCCAGCACACAACCTGGCCAGAAACGGGTTCTTAAACCTTCAGGGCTGCAGAGTCCACGCGGCTTGAGCACAGCCAGAAGGAGGCGTCCAGAAAGAAGGCGTTCTTCGAGTACCCCCCCCTTCTCCAAGCAGCCTGGAAACTGAGCACAACACACTGCGGCTCGGGGGCTTCCTTCTCGCCTAGACGTACCGGCACGTTATTCACTCTCGCAGCTCCGTTGCCCACTTGCAGCAGCTGCTGCTACCAAAGCAAAAGGCTCCCGAAGTAAAACCTTTTACTGCTGGGCTGCACGTTCGCCTTGCCTCGCCTAAAGCACCAGAAACTGTCCGCTGCACTCTGTATTGCCATTCTCTGCCGCATCTACCACTGTCACCTCGGCACCTGCAAGCATAAAGCTGGGCACGATTCTTTCCAGGGAAAGCTGGAAGAGAACTAGGTAGCGGCACAAGTAGCTGCAAGTGGAACTTTCTGTGTTCAGCTGCTAACGTGAATGCGCAGAGAAGCGAGTGACAGCCACGCTTCCCCTCGCAGCCTGTGCGATGCGCACAGCAGCTCGGTGCCCTGCCTTCATGCTTATGCTCTTCGTACCATGCGGCGCTTTCGTTCTGCCGGAGCCGAGCCGTCGTCTTACTTGCCGCACAGAAGAGCACTGCGCCGGCAGCGAAATGCTCCAGCCGGCTGCTTCTGCCCAAACACGCCTGGCCTATGCACTTTCCCTCGCAGCGACATACACCAGCACACCGGGTCTTTCTTGTGCTCCAAATGTCAAGGGAAAGAGTCTCAGCTCCGTCTGGCACAGAGAACAGTTTGAGGTCAACAAGCTCACGCGGAGCTTGTCCTGGACGCGTGGAAACCTGTATTTGCAGCACATTCCAGTGGCAGCCCTCTTTCTTTTACAGCCTGCGCAGCGCCGTCAGATGGCGGTGCTCTCTGCACCTGCCTTCTCGCTTCCAAGTAGCACGGCCAACCTTCCAGCCCTTTGCAGGGAGGGAAGAGGCGGCTAGGCGTCTCGCACAGAAGAACGTGCCAGGACGCAAAGATGTTCTTCCTTTCTCCTCCTCCTTGCCCGAGCTGTGGTGCTGTGTGGAAAGTCTCGGCCAGCGAAAAGCTAATGCAGCAAGTGTTTCTCTCCTGACGCATTTCGCTGAGCGAGAGCTACACGGGCACTTTCGACTCTGGGAAACAGCAAGAGAATGACTGGACGTCGAGCTGAGGGAAATCCGCGCACGGCACACTGTGGCTGCGTGCAGCGTTCACGCTGAAGAGCGGCAAAGCTCCAAGCCATCGCTGGGCTTCAGTTCTGTCCGGAGCACAGAAGGCGAAGAACGAAGCAGCCGGGCACGGGGCTTCGCATGCACCGGAGCGCATTTCAACTGTCCAGCCAAGAGCTGCTTCGCAAGCAGATTCAGCTGACAATGCTCTGGCTGCTTCAGAAGGTAAGGCGCAGCCCTTGCACTCCCAGCACACAACCTGGCCAGAAACGGGTTCTTAAACCTTCAGGGCTGCAGAGTCCACGCGGCTTGAGCACAGCCAGAAGGAGGCGTCCAGAAAGAAGGCGTTCTTCGAGTACCCCCCCCTTCTCCAAGCAGCCTGGAAACTGAGCACAACACACTGCGGCTCGGGGGCTTCCTTCTCGGCTAGACGTACCGGCACGTTATTCACTCTCGCAGCTCCGTTGCCCACTTGCAGCAGCTGCTGCTACCAAAGCAAAAGGCTCCCGAAGTAAAACCTTTTACTGCTGGGCTGCACGTTCGCCTTGCCTCGCCTAAAGCACCAGAAACTGTCCGCTGCACTCTGTATTGCCATTCTCTGCCGCATCTACCACTGTCACCTCGGCACCTGCAAGCATAAAGCTGGGCACGATTCTTTCCAGGGAAAGCTGGAAGAGAACTAGGTAGCGGCACAAGTAGCTGCAAGTGGAACTTTCTGTGTTCAGCTGCTAACGTGAATGCGCAGAGAAGCGAGTGACAGCCACGCTTCCCCTCGCAGCCTGTGCGATGCGCACAGCAGCTCGGTGCCCTGCCTTCATGCTTATGCTCTTCGTACCATGCGGCGCTTTCGTTCTGCCGGAGCCGAGCCGTCGTCTTACTTGCCGCACAGAAGAGCACTGCGCCGGCAGCGAAATGCTCCAGCCGGCTGCTTCTGCCCAAACACGCCTGGCCTATGCACTTTCCCTCGCAGCGACATACACCAGCACACCGGGTCTTTCTTGTGCTCCAAATGTCAAGGGAAAGAGTCTCAGCTCCGTCTGGCACAGAGAACAGTTTGAGGTCAACAAGCTCACGCGGAGCTTGTCCTGGACGCGTGGAAACCTGTATTTGCAGCACATTCCAGTGGCAGCCCTCTTTCTTTTACAGCCTGCGCAGCGCCGTCAGATGGCGGTGCTCTCTGCACCTGCCTTCTCGCTTCCAAGTAGCACGGCCAACCTTCCAGCCCTTTGCAGGGAGGGAAGAGGCGGCTAGGCGTCTCGCACAGAAGAACGTGCCAGGACGCAAAGATGTTCTTCCTTTCTCCTCCTCCTTGCCCGAGCTGTGGTGCTGTGTGGAAAGTCTCGGCCAGCGAAAAGCTAATGCAGCAAGTGTTTCTCTCCTGACGCATTTCGCTGAGCGAGAGCTACACGGGCACTTTCGACTCTGGGAAACAGCAAGAGAATGACTGGACGTCGAGCTGAGGGAAATCCGCGCACGGCACACTGTGGCTGCGTGCAGCGTTCACGCTGAAGAGCGGCAAAGCTCCAAGCCATCGCTGGGCTTCAGTTCTGTCCGGAGCACAGAAGGCGAAGAACGAAGCAGCCGGGCACGGGGCTTCGCATGCACCGGAGCGCATTTCAACTGTCCAGCCAAGAGCTGCTTCGCAAGCAGATTCAGCTGACAATGCTCTGGCTGCTTCAGAAGGTAAGGCGCAGCCCTTGCACTCCCAGCACACAACCTGGCCAGAAACGGGTTCTTAAACCTTCAGGGCTGCAGAGTCCACGCGGCTTGAGCACAGCCAGAAGGAGGCGTCCAGAAAGAAGGCGTTCTTCGAGTACCCCCCCCTTCTCCAAGCAGCCTGGAAACTGAGCACAACACACTGCGGCTCGGGGGCTTCCTTCTCGCCTAGACGTACCGGCACGTTATTCACTCTCGCAGCTCCGTTGCCCACTTGCAGCAGCTGCTGCTACCAAAGCAAAAGGCTCCCGAAGTAAAACCTTTTACTGCTGGGCTGCACGTTCGCCTTGCCTCGCCTAAAGCACCAGAAACTGTCCGCTGCACTCTGTATTGCCATTCTCTGCCGCATCTACCACTGTCACCTCGGCACCTGCAAGCATAAAGCTGGGCACGATTCTTTCCAGGGAAAGCTGGAAGAGAACTAGGTAGCGGCACAAGTAGCTGCAAGTGGAACTTTCTGTGTTCAGCTGCTAACGTGAATGCGCAGAGAAGCGAGTGACAGCCACGCTTCCCCTCGCAGCCTGTGCGATGCGCACAGCAGCTCGGTGCCCTGCCTTCATGCTTATGCTCTTCGTACCATGCGGCGCTTTCGTTCTGCCGGAGCCGAGCCGTCGTCTTACTTGCCGCACAGAAGAGCACTGCGCCGGCAGCGAAATGCTCCAGCCGGCTGCTTCTGCCCAAACACGCCTGGCCTATGCACTTTCCCTCGCAGCGACATACACCAGCACACCGGGTCTTTCTTGTGCTCCAAATGTCAAGGGAAAGAGTCTCAGCTCCGTCTGGCACAGAGAACAGTTTGAGGTCAACAAGCTCACGCGGAGCTTGTCCTGGACGCGTGGAAACCTGTATTTGCAGCACATTCCAGTGGCAGCCCTCTTTCTTTTACAGCCTGCGCAGCGCCGTCAGATGGCGGTGCTCTCTGCACCTGCCTTCTCGCTTCCAAGTAGCACGGCCAACCTTCCAGCCCTTTGCAGGGAGGGAAGAGGCGGCTAGGCGTCTCGCACAGAAGAACGTGCCAGGACGCAAAGATGTTCTTCCTTTCTCCTCCTCCTTGCCCGAGCTGTGGTGCTGTGTGGAAAGTCTCGGCCAGCGAAAAGCTAATGCAGCAAGTGTTTCTCTCCTGACGCATTTCGCTGAGCGAGAGCTACACGGGCACTTTCGACTCTGGGAAACAGCAAGAGAATGACTGGACGTCGAGCTGAGGGAAATCCGCGCACGGCACACTGTGGCTGCGTGCAGCGTTCACGCTGAAGAGCGGCAAAGCTCCAAGCCATCGCTGGGCTTCAGTTCTGTCCGGAGCACAGAAGGCGAAGAACGAAGCAGCCGGGCACGGGGCTTCGCATGCACCGGAGCGCATTTCAACTGTCCAGCCAAGAGCTGCTTCGCAAGCAGATTCAGCTGACAATGCTCTGGCTGCTTCAGAAGGTAAGGCGCAGCCCTTGCACTCCCAGCACACAACCTGGCCAGAAACGGGTTCTTAAACCTTCAGGGCTGCAGAGTCCACGCGGCTTGAGCACAGCCAGAAGGAGGCGTCCAGAAAGAAGGCGTTCTTCGAGTACCCCCCCCTTCTCCAAGCAGCCTGGAAACTGAGCACAACACACTGCGGCTCGGGGGCTTCCTTCTCGGCTAGACGTACCGGCACGTTATTCACTCTCGCAGCTCCGTTGCCCACTTGCAGCAGCTGCTGCTACCAAAGCAAAAGGCTCCCGAAGTAAAACCTTTTACTGCTGGGCTGCACGTTCGCCTTGCCTCGCCTAAAGCACCAGAAACTGTCCGCTGCACTCTGTATTGCCATTCTCTGCCGCATCTACCACTGTCACCTCGGCACCTGCAAGCATAAAGCTGGGCACGATTCTTTCCAGGGAAAGCTGGAAGAGAACTAGGTAGCGGCACAAGTAGCTGCAAGTGGAACTTTCTGTGTTCAGCTGCTAACGTGAATGCGCAGAGAAGCGAGTGACAGCCACGCTTCCCCTCGCAGCCTGTGCGATGCGCACAGCAGCTCGGTGCCCTGCCTTCATGCTTATGCTCTTCGTACCATGCGGCGCTTTCGTTCTGCCGGAGCCGAGCCGTCGTCTTACTTGCCGCACAGAAGAGCACTGCGCCGGCAGCGAAATGCTCCAGCCGGCTGCTTCTGCCCAAACACGCCTGGCCTATGCACTTTCCCTCGCAGCGACATACACCAGCACACCGGGTCTTTCTTGTGCTCCAAATGTCAAGGGAAAGAGTCTCAGCTCCGTCTGGCACAGAGAACAGTTTGAGGTCAACAAGCTCACGCGGAGCTTGTCCTGGACGCGTGGAAACCTGTATTTGCAGCACATTCCAGTGGCAGCCCTCTTTCTTTTACAGCCTGCGCAGCGCCGTCAGATGGCGGTGCTCTCTGCACCTGCCTTCTCGCTTCCAAGTAGCACGGCCAACCTTCCAGCCCTTTGCAGGGAGGGAAGAGGCGGCTAGGCGTCTCGCACAGAAGAACGTGCCAGGACGCAAAGATGTTCTTCCTTTCTCCTCCTCCTTGCCCGAGCTGTGGTGCTGTGTGGAAAGTCTCGGCCAGCGAAAAGCTAATGCAGCAAGTGTTTCTCTCCTGACGCATTTCGCTGAGCGAGAGCTACACGGGCACTTTCGACTCTGGGAAACAGCAAGAGAATGACTGGACGTCGAGCTGAGGGAAATCCGCGCACGGCACACTGTGGCTGCGTGCAGCGTTCACGCTGAAGAGCGGCAAAGCTCCAAGCCATCGCTGGGCTTCAGTTCTGTCCGGAGCACAGAAGGCGAAGAACGAAGCAGCCGGGCACGGGGCTTCGCATGCACCGGAGCGCATTTCAACTGTCCAGCCAAGAGCTGCTTCGCAAGCAGATTCAGCTGACAATGCTCTGGCTGCTTCAGAAGGTAAGGCGCAGCCCTTGCACTCCCAGCACACAACCTGGCCAGAAACGGGTTCTTAAACCTTCAGGGCTGCAGAGTCCACGCGGCTTGAGCACAGCCAGAAGGAGGCGTCCAGAAAGAAGGCGTTCTTCGAGTACCCCCCCCTTCTCCAAGCAGCCTGGAAACTGAGCACAACACACTGCGGCTCGGGGGCTTCCTTCTCGGCTAGACGTACCGGCACGTTATTCACTCTCGCAGCTCCGTTGCCCACTTGCAGCAGCTGCTGCTACCAAAGCAAAAGGCTCCCGAAGTAAAACCTTTTACTGCTGGGCTGCACGTTCGCCTTGCCTCGCCTAAAGCACCAGAAACTGTCCGCTGCACTCTGTATTGCCATTCTCTGCCGCATCTACCACTGTCACCTCGGCACCTGCAAGCATAAAGCTGGGCACGATTCTTTCCAGGGAAAGCTGGAAGAGAACTAGGTAGCGGCACAAGTAGCTGCAAGTGGAACTTTCTGTGTTCAGCTGCTAACGTGAATGCGCAGAGAAGCGAGTGACAGCCACGCTTCCCCTCGCAGCCTGTGCGATGCGCACAGCAGCTCGGTGCCCTGCCTTCATGCTTATGCTCTTCGTACCATGCGGCGCTTTCGTTCTGCCGGAGCCGAGCCGTCGTCTTACTTGCCGCACAGAAGAGCACTGCGCCGGCAGCGAAATGCTCCAGCCGGCTGCTTCTGCCCAAACACGCCTGGCCTATGCACTTTCCCTCGCAGCGACATACACCAGCACACCGGGTCTTTCTTGTGCTCCAAATGTCAAGGGAAAGAGTCTCAGCTCCGTCTGGCACAGAGAACAGTTTGAGGTCAACAAGCTCACGCGGAGCTTGTCCTGGACGCGTGGAAACCTGTATTTGCAGCACATTCCAGTGGCAGCCCTCTTTCTTTTACAGCCTGCGCAGCGCCGTCAGATGGCGGTGCTCTCTGCACCTGCCTTCTCGCTTCCAAGTAGCACGGCCAACCTTCCAGCCCTTTGCAGGGAGGGAAGAGGCGGCTAGGCGTCTCGCACAGAAGAACGTGCCAGGACGCAAAGATGTTCTTCCTTTCTCCTCCTCCTTGCCCGAGCTGTGGTGCTGTGTGGAAAGTCTCGGCCAGCGAAAAGCTAATGCAGCAAGTGTTTCTCTCCTGACGCATTTCGCTGAGCGAGAGCTACACGGGCACTTTCGACTCTGGGAAACAGCAAGAGAATGACTGGACGTCGAGCTGAGGGAAATCCGCGCACGGCACACTGTGGCTGCGTGCAGCGTTCACGCTGAAGAGCGGCAAAGCTCCAAGCCATGGCTGGGCTTCAGTTCTGTCCGGAGCACAGAAGGCGAAGAACGAAGCAGCCGGGCACGGGGCTTCGCATGCACCGGAGCGCATTTCAACTGTCCAGCCAAGAGCTGCTTCGCAAGCAGATTCAGCTGACAATGCTCTGGCTGCTTCAGAAGGTAAGGCGCAGCCCTTGCACTCCCAGCACACAACCTGGCCAGAAACGGGTTCTTAAACCTTCAGGGCTGCAGAGTCCACGCGGCTTGAGCACAGCCAGAAGGAGGCGTCCAGAAAGAAGGCGTTCTTCGAGTACCCCCCCCTTCTCCAAGCAGCCTGGAAACTGAGCACAACACACTGCGGCTCGGGGGCTTCCTTCTCGCCTAGACGTACCGGCACGTTATTCACTCTCGCAGCTCCGTTGCCCACTTGCAGCAGCTGCTGCTACCAAAGCAAAAGGCTCCCGAAGTAAAACCTTTTACTGCTGGGCTGCACGTTCGCCTTGCCTCGCCTAAAGCACCAGAAACTGTCCGCTGCACTCTGTATTGCCATTCTCTGCCGCATCTACCACTGTCACCTCGGCACCTGCAAGCATAAAGCTGGGCACGATTCTTTCCAGGGAAAGCTGGAAGAGAACTAGGTAGCGGCACAAGTAGCTGCAAGTGGAACTTTCTGTGTTCAGCTGCTAACGTGAATGCGCAGAGAAGCGAGTGACAGCCACGCTTCCCCTCGCAGCCTGTGCGATGCGCACAGCAGCTCGGTGCCCTGCCTTCATGCTTATGCTCTTCGTACCATGCGGCGCTTTCGTTCTGCCGGAGCCGAGCCGTCGTCTTACTTGCCGCACAGAAGAGCACTGCGCCGGCAGCGAAATGCTCCAGCCGGCTGCTTCTGCCCAAACACGCCTGGCCTATGCACTTTCCCTCGCAGCGACATACACCAGCACACCGGGTCTTTCTTGTGCTCCAAATGTCAAGGGAAAGAGTCTCAGCTCCGTCTGGCACAGAGAACAGTTTGAGGTCAACAAGCTCACGCGGAGCTTGTCCTGGACGCGTGGAAACCTGTATTTGCAGCACATTCCAGTGGCAGCCCTCTTTCTTTTACAGCCTGCGCAGCGCCGTCAGATGGCGGTGCTCTCTGCACCTGCCTTCTCGCTTCCAAGTAGCACGGCCAACCTTCCAGCCCTTTGCAGGGAGGGAAGAGGCGGCTAGGCGTCTCGCACAGAAGAACGTGCCAGGACGCAAAGATGTTCTTCCTTTCTCCTCCTCCTTGCCCGAGCTGTGGTGCTGTGTGGAAAGTCTCGGCCAGCGAAAAGCTAATGCAGCAAGTGTTTCTCTCCTGACGCATTTCGCTGAGCGAGAGCTACACGGGCACTTTCGACTCTGGGAAACAGCAAGAGAATGACTGGACGTCGAGCTGAGGGAAATCCGCGCACGGCACACTGTGGCTGCGTGCAGCGTTCACGCTGAAGAGCGGCAAAGCTCCAAGCCATCGCTGGGCTTCAGTTCTGTCCGGAGCACAGAAGGCGAAGAACGAAGCAGCCGGGCACGGGGCTTCGCATGCACCGGAGCGCATTTCAACTGTCCAGCCAAGAGCTGCTTCGCAAGCAGATTCAGCTGACAATGCTCTGGCTGCTTCAGAAGGTAAGGCGCAGCCCTTGCACTCCCAGCACACAACCTGGCCAGAAACGGGTTCTTAAACCTTCAGGGCTGCAGAGTCCACGCGGCTTGAGCACAGCCAGAAGGAGGCGTCCAGAAAGAAGGCGTTCTTCGAGTACCCCCCCCTTCTCCAAGCAGCCTGGAAACTGAGCACAACACACTGCGGCTCGGGGGCTTCCTTCTCGCCTAGACGTACCGGCACGTTATTCACTCTCGCAGCTCCGTTGCCCACTTGCAGCAGCTGCTGCTACCAAAGCAAAAGGCTCCCGAAGTAAAACCTTTTACTGCTGGGCTGCACGTTCGCCTTGCCTCGCCTAAAGCACCAGAAACTGTCCGCTGCACTCTGTATTGCCATTCTCTGCCGCATCTACCACTGTCACCTCGGCACCTGCAAGCATAAAGCTGGGCACGATTCTTTCCAGGGAAAGCTGGAAGAGAACTAGGTAGCGGCACAAGTAGCTGCAAGTGGAACTTTCTGTGTTCAGCTGCTAACGTGAATGCGCAGAGAAGCGAGTGACAGCCACGCTTCCCCTCGCAGCCTGTGCGATGCGCACAGCAGCTCGGTGCCCTGCCTTCATGCTTATGCTCTTCGTACCATGCGGCGCTTTCGTTCTGCCGGAGCCGAGCCGTCGTCTTACTTGCCGCACAGAAGAGCACTGCGCCGGCAGCGAAATGCTCCAGCCGGCTGCTTCTGCCCAAACACGCCTGGCCTATGCACTTTCCCTCGCAGCGACATACACCAGCACACCGGGTCTTTCTTGTGCTCCAAATGTCAAGGGAAAGAGTCTCAGCTCCGTCTGGCACAGAGAACAGTTTGAGGTCAACAAGCTCACGCGGAGCTTGTCCTGGACGCGTGGAAACCTGTATTTGCAGCACATTCCAGTGGCAGCCCTCTTTCTTTTACAGCCTGCGCAGCGCCGTCAGATGGCGGTGCTCTCTGCACCTGCCTTCTCGCTTCCAAGTAGCACGGCCAACCTTCCAGCCCTTTGCAGGGAGGGAAGAGGCGGCTAGGCGTCTCGCACAGAAGAACGTGCCAGGACGCAAAGATGTTCTTCCTTTCTCCTCCTCCTTGCCCGAGCTGTGGTGCTGTGTGGAAAGTCTCGGCCAGCGAAAAGCTAATGCAGCAAGTGTTTCTCTCCTGACGCATTTCGCTGAGCGAGAGCTACACGGGCACTTTCGACTCTGGGAAACAGCAAGAGAATGACTGGACGTCGAGCTGAGGGAAATCCGCGCACGGCACACTGTGGCTGCGTGCAGCGTTCACGCTGAAGAGCGGCAAAGCTCCAAGCCATCGCTGGGCTTCAGTTCTGTCCGGAGCACAGAAGGCGAAGAACGAAGCAGCCGGGCACGGGGCTTCGCATGCACCGGAGCGCATTTCAACTGTCCAGCCAAGAGCTGCTTCGCAAGCAGATTCAGCTGACAATGCTCTGGCTGCTTCAGAAGGTAAGGCGCAGCCCTTGCACTCCCAGCACACAACCTGGCCAGAAACGGGTTCTTAAACCTTCAGGGCTGCAGAGTCCACGCGGCTTGAGCACAGCCAGAAGGAGGCGTCCAGAAAGAAGGCGTTCTTCGAGTACCCCCCCCTTCTCCAAGCAGCCTGGAAACTGAGCACAACACACTGCGGCTCGGGGGCTTCCTTCTCGGCTAGACGTACCGGCACGTTATTCACTCTCGCAGCTCCGTTGCCCACTTGCAGCAGCTGCTGCTACCAAAGCAAAAGGCTCCCGAAGTAAAACCTTTTACTGCTGGGCTGCACGTTCGCCTTGCCTCGCCTAAAGCACCAGAAACTGTCCGCTGCACTCTGTATTGCCATTCTCTGCCGCATCTACCACTGTCACCTCGGCACCTGCAAGCATAAAGCTGGGCACGATTCTTTCCAGGGAAAGCTGGAAGAGAACTAGGTAGCGGCACAAGTAGCTGCAAGTGGAACTTTCTGTGTTCAGCTGCTAACGTGAATGCGCAGAGAAGCGAGTGACAGCCACGCTTCCCCTCGCAGCCTGTGCGATGCGCACAGCAGCTCGGTGCCCTGCCTTCATGCTTATGCTCTTCGTACCATGCGGCGCTTTCGTTCTGCCGGAGCCGAGCCGTCGTCTTACTTGCCGCACAGAAGAGCACTGCGCCGGCAGCGAAATGCTCCAGCCGGCTGCTTCTGCCCAAACACGCCTGGCCTATGCACTTTCCCTCGCAGCGACATACACCAGCACACCGGGTCTTTCTTGTGCTCCAAATGTCAAGGGAAAGAGTCTCAGCTCCGTCTGGCACAGAGAACAGTTTGAGGTCAACAAGCTCACGCGGAGCTTGTCCTGGACGCGTGGAAACCTGTATTTGCAGCACATTCCAGTGGCAGCCCTCTTTCTTTTACAGCCTGCGCAGCGCCGTCAGATGGCGGTGCTCTCTGCACCTGCCTTCTCGCTTCCAAGTAGCACGGCCAACCTTCCAGCCCTTTGCAGGGAGGGAAGAGGCGGCTAGGCGTCTCGCACAGAAGAACGTGCCAGGACGCAAAGATGTTCTTCCTTTCTCCTCCTCCTTGCCCGAGCTGTGGTGCTGTGTGGAAAGTCTCGGCCAGCGAAAAGCTAATGCAGCAAGTGTTTCTCTCCTGACGCATTTCGCTGAGCGAGAGCTACACGGGCACTTTCGACTCTGGGAAACAGCAAGAGAATGACTGGACGTCGAGCTGAGGGAAATCCGCGCACGGCACACTGTGGCTGCGTGCAGCGTTCACGCTGAAGAGCGGCAAAGCTCCAAGCCATCGCTGGGCTTCAGTTCTGTCCGGAGCACAGAAGGCGAAGAACGAAGCAGCCGGGCACGGGGCTTCGCATGCACCGGAGCGCATTTCAACTGTCCAGCCAAGAGCTGCTTCGCAAGCAGATTCAGCTGACAATGCTCTGGCTGCTTCAGAAGGTAAGGCGCAGCCCTTGCACTCCCAGCACACAACCTGGCCAGAAACGGGTTCTTAAACCTTCAGGGCTGCAGAGTCCACGCGGCTTGAGCACAGCCAGAAGGAGGCGTCCAGAAAGAAGGCGTTCTTCGAGTACCCCCCCCTTCTCCAAGCAGCCTGGAAACTGAGCACAACACACTGCGGCTCGGGGGCTTCCTTCTCGCCTAGACGTACCGGCACGTTATTCACTCTCGCAGCTCCGTTGCCCACTTGCAGCAGCTGCTGCTACCAAAGCAAAAGGCTCCCGAAGTAAAACCTTTTACTGCTGGGCTGCACGTTCGCCTTGCCTCGCCTAAAGCACCAGAAACTGTCCGCTGCACTCTGTATTGCCATTCTCTGCCGCATCTACCACTGTCACCTCGGCACCTGCAAGCATAAAGCTGGGCACGATTCTTTCCAGGGAAAGCTGGAAGAGAACTAGGTAGCGGCACAAGTAGCTGCAAGTGGAACTTTCTGTGTTCAGCTGCTAACGTGAATGCGCAGAGAAGCGAGTGACAGCCACGCTTCCCCTCGCAGCCTGTGCGATGCGCACAGCAGCTCGGTGCCCTGCCTTCATGCTTATGCTCTTCGTACCATGCGGCGCTTTCGTTCTGCCGGAGCCGAGCCGTCGTCTTACTTGCCGCACAGAAGAGCACTGCGCCGGCAGCGAAATGCTCCAGCCGGCTGCTTCTGCCCAAACACGCCTGGCCTATGCACTTTCCCTCGCAGCGACATACACCAGCACACCGGGTCTTTCTTGTGCTCCAAATGTCAAGGGAAAGAGTCTCAGCTCCGTCTGGCACAGAGAACAGTTTGAGGTCAACAAGCTCACGCGGAGCTTGTCCTGGACGCGTGGAAACCTGTATTTGCAGCACATTCCAGTGGCAGCCCTCTTTCTTTTACAGCCTGCGCAGCGCCGTCAGATGGCGGTGCTCTCTGCACCTGCCTTCTCGCTTCCAAGTAGCACGGCCAACCTTCCAGCCCTTTGCAGGGAGGGAAGAGGCGGCTAGGCGTCTCGCACAGAAGAACGTGCCAGGACGCAAAGATGTTCTTCCTTTCTCCTCCTCCTTGCCCGAGCTGTGGTGCTGTGTGGAAAGTCTCGGCCAGCGAAAAGCTAATGCAGCAAGTGTTTCTCTCCTGACGCATTTCGCTGAGCGAGAGCTACACGGGCACTTTCGACTCTGGGAAACAGCAAGAGAATGACTGGACGTCGAGCTGAGGGAAATCCGCGCACGGCACACTGTGGCTGCGTGCAGCGTTCACGCTGAAGAGCGGCAAAGCTCCAAGCCATCGCTGGGCTTCAGTTCTGTCCGGAGCACAGAAGGCGAAGAACGAAGCAGCCGGGCACGGGGCTTCGCATGCACCGGAGCGCATTTCAACTGTCCAGCCAAGAGCTGCTTCGCAAGCAGATTCAGCTGACAATGCTCTGGCTGCTTCAGAAGGTAAGGCGCAGCCCTTGCACTCCCAGCACACAACCTGGCCAGAAACGGGTTCTTAAACCTTCAGGGCTGCAGAGTCCACGCGGCTTGAGCACAGCCAGAAGGAGGCGTCCAGAAAGAAGGCGTTCTTCGAGTACCCCCCCCTTCTCCAAGCAGCCTGGAAACTGAGCACAACACACTGCGGCTCGGGGGCTTCCTTCTCGGCTAGACGTACCGGCACGTTATTCACTCTCGCAGCTCCGTTGCCCACTTGCAGCAGCTGCTGCTACCAAAGCAAAAGGCTCCCGAAGTAAAACCTTTTACTGCTGGGCTGCACGTTCGCCTTGCCTCGCCTAAAGCACCAGAAACTGTCCGCTGCACTCTGTATTGCCATTCTCTGCCGCATCTACCACTGTCACCTCGGCACCTGCAAGCATAAAGCTGGGCACGATTCTTTCCAGGGAAAGCTGGAAGAGAACTAGGTAGCGGCACAAGTAGCTGCAAGTGGAACTTTCTGTGTTCAGCTGCTAACGTGAATGCGCAGAGAAGCGAGTGACAGCCACGCTTCCCCTCGCAGCCTGTGCGATGCGCACAGCAGCTCGGTGCCCTGCCTTCATGCTTATGCTCTTCGTACCATGCGGCGCTTTCGTTCTGCCGGAGCCGAGCCGTCGTCTTACTTGCCGCACAGAAGAGCACTGCGCCGGCAGCGAAATGCTCCAGCCGGCTGCTTCTGCCCAAACACGCCTGGCCTATGCACTTTCCCTCGCAGCGACATACACCAGCACACCGGGTCTTTCTTGTGCTCCAAATGTCAAGGGAAAGAGTCTCAGCTCCGTCTGGCACAGAGAACAGTTTGAGGTCAACAAGCTCACGCGGAGCTTGTCCTGGACGCGTGGAAACCTGTATTTGCAGCACATTCCAGTGGCAGCCCTCTTTCTTTTACAGCCTGCGCAGCGCCGTCAGATGGCGGTGCTCTCTGCACCTGCCTTCTCGCTTCCAAGTAGCACGGCCAACCTTCCAGCCCTTTGCAGGGAGGGAAGAGGCGGCTAGGCGTCTCGCACAGAAGAACGTGCCAGGACGCAAAGATGTTCTTCCTTTCTCCTCCTCCTTGCCCGAGCTGTGGTGCTGTGTGGAAAGTCTCGGCCAGCGAAAAGCTAATGCAGCAAGTGTTTCTCTCCTGACGCATTTCGCTGAGCGAGAGCTACACGGGCACTTTCGACTCTGGGAAACAGCAAGAGAATGACTGGACGTCGAGCTGAGGGAAATCCGCGCACGGCACACTGTGGCTGCGTGCAGCGTTCACGCTGAAGAGCGGCAAAGCTCCAAGCCATCGCTGGGCTTCAGTTCTGTCCGGAGCACAGAAGGCGAAGAACGAAGCAGCCGGGCACGGGGCTTCGCATGCACCGGAGCGCATTTCAACTGTCCAGCCAAGAGCTGCTTCGCAAGCAGATTCAGCTGACAATGCTCTGGCTGCTTCAGAAGGTAAGGCGCAGCCCTTGCACTCCCAGCACACAACCTGGCCAGAAACGGGTTCTTAAACCTTCAGGGCTGCAGAGTCCACGCGGCTTGAGCACAGCCAGAAGGAGGCGTCCAGAAAGAAGGCGTTCTTCGAGTACCCCCCCCTTCTCCAAGCAGCCTGGAAACTGAGCACAACACACTGCGGCTCGGGGGCTTCCTTCTCGGCTAGACGTACCGGCACGTTATTCACTCTCGCAGCTCCGTTGCCCACTTGCAGCAGCTGCTGCTACCAAAGCAAAAGGCTCCCGAAGTAAAACCTTTTACTGCTGGGCTGCACGTTCGCCTTGCCTCGCCTAAAGCACCAGAAACTGTCCGCTGCACTCTGTATTGCCATTCTCTGCCGCATCTACCACTGTCACCTCGGCACCTGCAAGCATAAAGCTGGGCACGATTCTTTCCAGGGAAAGCTGGAAGAGAACTAGGTAGCGGCACAAGTAGCTGCAAGTGGAACTTTCTGTGTTCAGCTGCTAACGTGAATGCGCAGAGAAGCGAGTGACAGCCACGCTTCCCCTCGCAGCCTGTGCGATGCGCACAGCAGCTCGGTGCCCTGCCTTCATGCTTATGCTCTTCGTACCATGCGGCGCTTTCGTTCTGCCGGAGCCGAGCCGTCGTCTTACTTGCCGCACAGAAGAGCACTGCGCCGGCAGCGAAATGCTCCAGCCGGCTGCTTCTGCCCAAACACGCCTGGCCTATGCACTTTCCCTCGCAGCGACATACACCAGCACACCGGGTCTTTCTTGTGCTCCAAATGTCAAGGGAAAGAGTCTCAGCTCCGTCTGGCACAGAGAACAGTTTGAGGTCAACAAGCTCACGCGGAGCTTGTCCTGGACGCGTGGAAACCTGTATTTGCAGCACATTCCAGTGGCAGCCCTCTTTCTTTTACAGCCTGCGCAGCGCCGTCAGATGGCGGTGCTCTCTGCACCTGCCTTCTCGCTTCCAAGTAGCACGGCCAACCTTCCAGCCCTTTGCAGGGAGGGAAGAGGCGGCTAGGCGTCTCGCACAGAAGAACGTGCCAGGACGCAAAGATGTTCTTCCTTTCTCCTCCTCCTTGCCCGAGCTGTGGTGCTGTGTGGAAAGTCTCGGCCAGCGAAAAGCTAATGCAGCAAGTGTTTCTCTCCTGACGCATTTCGCTGAGCGAGAGCTACACGGGCACTTTCGACTCTGGGAAACAGCAAGAGAATGACTGGACGTCGAGCTGAGGGAAATCCGCGCACGGCACACTGTGGCTGCGTGCAGCGTTCACGCTGAAGAGCGGCAAAGCTCCAAGCCATCGCTGGGCTTCAGTTCTGTCCGGAGCACAGAAGGCGAAGAACGAAGCAGCCGGGCACGGGGCTTCGCATGCACCGGAGCGCATTTCAACTGTCCAGCCAAGAGCTGCTTCGCAAGCAGATTCAGCTGACAATGCTCTGGCTGCTTCAGAAGGTAAGGCGCAGCCCTTGCACTCCCAGCACACAACCTGGCCAGAAACGGGTTCTTAAACCTTCAGGGCTGCAGAGTCCACGCGGCTTGAGCACAGCCAGAAGGAGGCGTCCAGAAAGAAGGCGTTCTTCGAGTACCCCCCCCTTCTCCAAGCAGCCTGGAAACTGAGCACAACACACTGCGGCTCGGGGGCTTCCTTCTCGGCTAGACGTACCGGCACGTTATTCACTCTCGCAGCTCCGTTGCCCACTTGCAGCAGCTGCTGCTACCAAAGCAAAAGGCTCCCGAAGTAAAACCTTTTACTGCTGGGCTGCACGTTCGCCTTGCCTCGCCTAAAGCACCAGAAACTGTCCGCTGCACTCTGTATTGCCATTCTCTGCCGCATCTACCACTGTCACCTCGGCACCTGCAAGCATAAAGCTGGGCACGATTCTTTCCAGGGAAAGCTGGAAGAGAACTAGGTAGCGGCACAAGTAGCTGCAAGTGGAACTTTCTGTGTTCAGCTGCTAACGTGAATGCGCAGAGAAGCGAGTGACAGCCACGCTTCCCCTCGCAGCCTGTGCGATGCGCACAGCAGCTCGGTGCCCTGCCTTCATGCTTATGCTCTTCGTACCATGCGGCGCTTTCGTTCTGCCGGAGCCGAGCCGTCGTCTTACTTGCCGCACAGAAGAGCACTGCGCCGGCAGCGAAATGCTCCAGCCGGCTGCTTCTGCCCAAACACGCCTGGCCTATGCACTTTCCCTCGCAGCGACATACACCAGCACACCGGGTCTTTCTTGTGCTCCAAATGTCAAGGGAAAGAGTCTCAGCTCCGTCTGGCACAGAGAACAGTTTGAGGTCAACAAGCTCACGCGGAGCTTGTCCTGGACGCGTGGAAACCTGTATTTGCAGCACATTCCAGTGGCAGCCCTCTTTCTTTTACAGCCTGCGCAGCGCCGTCAGATGGCGGTGCTCTCTGCACCTGCCTTCTCGCTTCCAAGTAGCACGGCCAACCTTCCAGCCCTTTGCAGGGAGGGAAGAGGCGGCTAGGCGTCTCGCACAGAAGAACGTGCCAGGACGCAAAGATGTTCTTCCTTTCTCCTCCTCCTTGCCCGAGCTGTGGTGCTGTGTGGAAAGTCTCGGCCAGCGAAAAGCTAATGCAGCAAGTGTTTCTCTCCTGACGCATTTCGCTGAGCGAGAGCTACACGGGCACTTTCGACTCTGGGAAACAGCAAGAGAATGACTGGACGTCGAGCTGAGGGAAATCCGCGCACGGCACACTGTGGCTGCGTGCAGCGTTCACGCTGAAGAGCGGCAAAGCTCCAAGCCATCGCTGGGCTTCAGTTCTGTCCGGAGCACAGAAGGCGAAGAACGAAGCAGCCGGGCACGGGGCTTCGCATGCACCGGAGCGCATTTCAACTGTCCAGCCAAGAGCTGCTTCGCAAGCAGATTCAGCTGACAATGCTCTGGCTGCTTCAGAAGGTAAGGCGCAGCCCTTGCACTCCCAGCACACAACCTGGCCAGAAACGGGTTCTTAAACCTTCAGGGCTGCAGAGTCCACGCGGCTTGAGCACAGCCAGAAGGAGGCGTCCAGAAAGAAGGCGTTCTTCGAGTACCCCCCCCTTCTCCAAGCAGCCTGGAAACTGAGCACAACACACTGCGGCTCGGGGGCTTCCTTCTCGGCTAGACGTACCGGCACGTTATTCACTCTCGCAGCTCCGTTGCCCACTTGCAGCAGCTGCTGCTACCAAAGCAAAAGGCTCCCGAAGTAAAACCTTTTACTGCTGGGCTGCACGTTCGCCTTGCCTCGCCTAAAGCACCAGAAACTGTCCGCTGCACTCTGTATTGCCATTCTCTGCCGCATCTACCACTGTCACCTCGGCACCTGCAAGCATAAAGCTGGGCACGATTCTTTCCAGGGAAAGCTGGAAGAGAACTAGGTAGCGGCACAAGTAGCTGCAAGTGGAACTTTCTGTGTTCAGCTGCTAACGTGAATGCGCAGAGAAGCGAGTGACAGCCACGCTTCCCCTCGCAGCCTGTGCGATGCGCACAGCAGCTCGGTGCCCTGCCTTCATGCTTATGCTCTTCGTACCATGCGGCGCTTTCGTTCTGCCGGAGCCGAGCCGTCGTCTTACTTGCCGCACAGAAGAGCACTGCGCCGGCAGCGAAATGCTCCAGCCGGCTGCTTCTGCCCAAACACGCCTGGCCTATGCACTTTCCCTCGCAGCGACATACACCAGCACACCGGGTCTTTCTTGTGCTCCAAATGTCAAGGGAAAGAGTCTCAGCTCCGTCTGGCACAGAGAACAGTTTGAGGTCAACAAGCTCACGCGGAGCTTGTCCTGGACGCGTGGAAACCTGTATTTGCAGCACATTCCAGTGGCAGCCCTCTTTCTTTTACAGCCTGCGCAGCGCCGTCAGATGGCGGTGCTCTCTGCACCTGCCTTCTCGCTTCCAAGTAGCACGGCCAACCTTCCAGCCCTTTGCAGGGAGGGAAGAGGCGGCTAGGCGTCTCGCACAGAAGAACGTGCCAGGACGCAAAGATGTTCTTCCTTTCTCCTCCTCCTTGCCCGAGCTGTGGTGCTGTGTGGAAAGTCTCGGCCAGCGAAAAGCTAATGCAGCAAGTGTTTCTCTCCTGACGCATTTCGCTGAGCGAGAGCTACACGGGCACTTTCGACTCTGGGAAACAGCAAGAGAATGACTGGACGTCGAGCTGAGGGAAATCCGCGCACGGCACACTGTGGCTGCGTGCAGCGTTCACGCTGAAGAGCGGCAAAGCTCCAAGCCATCGCTGGGCTTCAGTTCTGTCCGGAGCACAGAAGGCGAAGAACGAAGCAGCCGGGCACGGGGCTTCGCATGCACCGGAGCGCATTTCAACTGTCCAGCCAAGAGCTGCTTCGCAAGCAGATTCAGCTGACAATGCTCTGGCTGCTTCAGAAGGTAAGGCGCAGCCCTTGCACTCCCAGCACACAACCTGGCCAGAAACGGGTTCTTAAACCTTCAGGGCTGCAGAGTCCACGCGGCTTGAGCACAGCCAGAAGGAGGCGTCCAGAAAGAAGGCGTTCTTCGAGTACCCCCCCCTTCTCCAAGCAGCCTGGAAACTGAGCACAACACACTGCGGCTCGGGGGCTTCCTTCTCGGCTAGACGTACCGGCACGTTATTCACTCTCGCAGCTCCGTTGCCCACTTGCAGCAGCTGCTGCTACCAAAGCAAAAGGCTCCCGAAGTAAAACCTTTTACTGCTGGGCTGCACGTTCGCCTTGCCTCGCCTAAAGCACCAGAAACTGTCCGCTGCACTCTGTATTGCCATTCTCTGCCGCATCTACCACTGTCACCTCGGCACCTGCAAGCATAAAGCTGGGCACGATTCTTTCCAGGGAAAGCTGGAAGAGAACTAGGTAGCGGCACAAGTAGCTGCAAGTGGAACTTTCTGTGTTCAGCTGCTAACGTGAATGCGCAGAGAAGCGAGTGACAGCCACGCTTCCCCTCGCAGCCTGTGCGATGCGCACAGCAGCTCGGTGCCCTGCCTTCATGCTTATGCTCTTCGTACCATGCGGCGCTTTCGTTCTGCCGGAGCCGAGCCGTCGTCTTACTTGCCGCACAGAAGAGCACTGCGCCGGCAGCGAAATGCTCCAGCCGGCTGCTTCTGCCCAAACACGCCTGGCCTATGCACTTTCCCTCGCAGCGACATACACCAGCACACCGGGTCTTTCTTGTGCTCCAAATGTCAAGGGAAAGAGTCTCAGCTCCGTCTGGCACAGAGAACAGTTTGAGGTCAACAAGCTCACGCGGAGCTTGTCCTGGACGCGTGGAAACCTGTATTTGCAGCACATTCCAGTGGCAGCCCTCTTTCTTTTACAGCCTGCGCAGCGCCGTCAGATGGCGGTGCTCTCTGCACCTGCCTTCTCGCTTCCAAGTAGCACGGCCAACCTTCCAGCCCTTTGCAGGGAGGGAAGAGGCGGCTAGGCGTCTCGCACAGAAGAACGTGCCAGGACGCAAAGATGTTCTTCCTTTCTCCTCCTCCTTGCCCGAGCTGTGGTGCTGTGTGGAAAGTCTCGGCCAGCGAAAAGCTAATGCAGCAAGTGTTTCTCTCCTGACGCATTTCGCTGAGCGAGAGCTACACGGGCACTTTCGACTCTGGGAAACAGCAAGAGAATGACTGGACGTCGAGCTGAGGGAAATCCGCGCACGGCACACTGTGGCTGCGTGCAGCGTTCACGCTGAAGAGCGGCAAAGCTCCAAGCCATCGCTGGGCTTCAGTTCTGTCCGGAGCACAGAAGGCGAAGAACGAAGCAGCCGGGCACGGGGCTTCGCATGCACCGGAGCGCATTTCAACTGTCCAGCCAAGAGCTGCTTCGCAAGCAGATTCAGCTGACAATGCTCTGGCTGCTTCAGAAGGTAAGGCGCAGCCCTTGCACTCCCAGCACACAACCTGGCCAGAAACGGGTTCTTAAACCTTCAGGGCTGCAGAGTCCACGCGGCTTGAGCACAGCCAGAAGGAGGCGTCCAGAAAGAAGGCGTTCTTCGAGTACCCCCCCCTTCTCCAAGCAGCCTGGAAACTGAGCACAACACACTGCGGCTCGGGGGCTTCCTTCTCGGCTAGACGTACCGGCACGTTATTCACTCTCGCAGCTCCGTTGCCCACTTGCAGCAGCTGCTGCTACCAAAGCAAAAGGCTCCCGAAGTAAAACCTTTTACTGCTGGGCTGCACGTTCGCCTTGCCTCGCCTAAAGCACCAGAAACTGTCCGCTGCACTCTGTATTGCCATTCTCTGCCGCATCTACCACTGTCACCTCGGCACCTGCAAGCATAAAGCTGGGCACGATTCTTTCCAGGGAAAGCTGGAAGAGAACTAGGTAGCGGCACAAGTAGCTGCAAGTGGAACTTTCTGTGTTCAGCTGCTAACGTGAATGCGCAGAGAAGCGAGTGACAGCCACGCTTCCCCTCGCAGCCTGTGCGATGCGCACAGCAGCTCGGTGCCCTGCCTTCATGCTTATGCTCTTCGTACCATGCGGCGCTTTCGTTCTGCCGGAGCCGAGCCGTCGTCTTACTTGCCGCACAGAAGAGCACTGCGCCGGCAGCGAAATGCTCCAGCCGGCTGCTTCTGCCCAAACACGCCTGGCCTATGCACTTTCCCTCGCAGCGACATACACCAGCACACCGGGTCTTTCTTGTGCTCCAAATGTCAAGGGAAAGAGTCTCAGCTCCGTCTGGCACAGAGAACAGTTTGAGGTCAACAAGCTCACGCGGAGCTTGTCCTGGACGCGTGGAAACCTGTATTTGCAGCACATTCCAGTGGCAGCCCTCTTTCTTTTACAGCCTGCGCAGCGCCGTCAGATGGCGGTGCTCTCTGCACCTGCCTTCTCGCTTCCAAGTAGCACGGCCAACCTTCCAGCCCTTTGCAGGGAGGGAAGAGGCGGCTAGGCGTCTCGCACAGAAGAACGTGCCAGGACGCAAAGATGTTCTTCCTTTCTCCTCCTCCTTGCCCGAGCTGTGGTGCTGTGTGGAAAGTCTCGGCCAGCGAAAAGCTAATGCAGCAAGTGTTTCTCTCCTGACGCATTTCGCTGAGCGAGAGCTACACGGGCACTTTCGACTCTGGGAAACAGCAAGAGAATGACTGGACGTCGAGCTGAGGGAAATCCGCGCACGGCACACTGTGGCTGCGTGCAGCGTTCACGCTGAAGAGCGGCAAAGCTCCAAGCCATCGCTGGGCTTCAGTTCTGTCCGGAGCACAGAAGGCGAAGAACGAAGCAGCCGGGCACGGGGCTTCGCATGCACCGGAGCGCATTTCAACTGTCCAGCCAAGAGCTGCTTCGCAAGCAGATTCAGCTGACAATGCTCTGGCTGCTTCAGAAGGTAAGGCGCAGCCCTTGCACTCCCAGCACACAACCTGGCCAGAAACGGGTTCTTAAACCTTCAGGGCTGCAGAGTCCACGCGGCTTGAGCACAGCCAGAAGGAGGCGTCCAGAAAGAAGGCGTTCTTCGAGTACCCCCCCCTTCTCCAAGCAGCCTGGAAACTGAGCACAACACACTGCGGCTCGGGGGCTTCCTTCTCGGCTAGACGTACCGGCACGTTATTCACTCTCGCAGCTCCGTTGCCCACTTGCAGCAGCTGCTGCTACCAAAGCAAAAGGCTCCCGAAGTAAAACCTTTTACTGCTGGGCTGCACGTTCGCCTTGCCTCGCCTAAAGCACCAGAAACTGTCCGCTGCACTCTGTATTGCCATTCTCTGCCGCATCTACCACTGTCACCTCGGCACCTGCAAGCATAAAGCTGGGCACGATTCTTTCCAGGGAAAGCTGGAAGAGAACTAGGTAGCGGCACAAGTAGCTGCAAGTGGAACTTTCTGTGTTCAGCTGCTAACGTGAATGCGCAGAGAAGCGAGTGACAGCCACGCTTCCCCTCGCAGCCTGTGCGATGCGCACAGCAGCTGGGTGCCCTGCCTTCATGCTTATGCTCTTCGTACCATGCGGCGCTTTCGTTCTGCCGGAGCCGAGCCGTCGTCTTACTTGCCGCACAGAAGAGCACTGCGCCGGCAGCGAAATGCTCCAGCCGGCTGCTTCTGCCCAAACACGCCTGGCCTATGCACTTTCCCTCGCAGCGACATACACCAGCACACCGGGTCCTTCTTGTGCTCCAAATGTCAAGGGAAAGAGTCTCAGCTCCGTCTGGCACAGAGAACAGTTTGAGGTCAACAAGCTCACGCGGAGCTTGTCCTGGACGCGTGGAAACCTGTATTTGCAGCACATTCCAGTGGCAGCCCTCTTTCTTTTACAGCCTGCGCAGCGCCGTCAGATGGCGGTGCTCTCTGCACCTGCCTTCTCGCTTCCAAGTAGCACGGCCAACCTTCCAGCCCTTTGCAGGGAGGGAAGAGGCGGCTAGGCGTCTCGCACAGAAGAACGTGCCAGGACGCAAAGATGTTCTTCCTTTCTCCTCCTCCTTGCCCGAGCTGTGGTGCTGTGTGGAAAGTCTCGGCCAGCGAAAAGCTAATGCAGCAAGTGTTTCTCTCCTGACGCATTTCGCTGAGCGAGAGCTACACGGGCACTTTCGACTCTGGGAAACAGCAAGAGAATGACTGGACGTCGAGCTGAGGGAAATCCGCGCACGGCACACTGTGGCTGCGTGCAGCGTTCACGCTGAAGAGCGGCAAAGCTCCAAGCCATCGCTGGGCTTCAGTTCTGTCCGGAGCACAGAAGGCGAAGAACGAAGCAGCCGGGCACGGGGCTTCGCATGCACCGGAGCGCATTTCAACTGTCCAGCCAAGAGCTGCTTCGCAAGCAGATTCAGCTGACAATGCTCTGGCTGCTTCAGAAGGTAAGGCGCAGCCCTTGCACTCCCAGCACACAACCTGGCCAGAAACGGGTTCTTAAACCTTCAGGGCTGCAGAGTCCACGCGGCTTGAGCACAGCCAGAAGGAGGCGTCCAGAAAGAAGGCGTTCTTCGAGTACCCCCCCCTTCTCCAAGCAGCCTGGAAACTGAGCACAACACACTGCGGCTCGGGGGCTTCCTTCTCGGCTAGACGTACCGGCACGTTATTCACTCTCGCAGCTCCGTTGCCCACTTGCAGCAGCTGCTGCTACCAAAGCAAAAGGCTCCCGAAGTAAAACCTTTTACTGCTGGGCTGCACGTTCGCCTTGCCTCGCCTAAAGCACCAGAAACTGTCCGCTGCACTCTGTATTGCCATTCTCTGCCGCATCTACCACTGTCACCTCGGCACCTGCAAGCATAAAGCTGGGCACGATTCTTTCCAGGGAAAGCTGGAAGAGAACTAGGTAGCGGCACAAGTAGCTGCAAGTGGAACTTTCTGTGTTCAGCTGCTAACGTGAATGCGCAGAGAAGCGAGTGACAGCCACGCTTCCCCTCGCAGCCTGTGCGATGCGCACAGCAGCTCGGTGCCCTGCCTTCATGCTTATGCTCTTCGTACCATGCGGCGCTTTCGTTCTGCCGGAGCCGAGCCGTCGTCTTACTTGCCGCACAGAAGAGCACTGCGCCGGCAGCGAAATGCTCCAGCCGGCTGCTTCTGCCCAAACACGCCTGGCCTATGCACTTTCCCTCGCAGCGACATACACCAGCACACCGGGTCTTTCTTGTGCTCCAAATGTCAAGGGAAAGAGTCTCAGCTCCGTCTGGCACAGAGAACAGTTTGAGGTCAACAAGCTCACGCGGAGCTTGTCCTGGACGCGTGGAAACCTGTATTTGCAGCACATTCCAGTGGCAGCCCTCTTTCTTTTACAGCCTGCGCAGCGCCGTCAGATGGCGGTGCTCTCTGCACCTGCCTTCTCGCTTCCAAGTAGCACGGCCAACCTTCCAGCCCTTTGCAGGGAGGGAAGAGGCGGCTAGGCGTCTCGCACAGAAGAACGTGCCAGGACGCAAAGATGTTCTTCCTTTCTCCTCCTCCTTGCCCGAGCTGTGGTGCTGTGTGGAAAGTCTCGGCCAGCGAAAAGCTAATGCAGCAAGTGTTTCTCTCCTGACGCATTTCGCTGAGCGAGAGCTACACGGGCACTTTCGACTCTGGGAAACAGCAAGAGAATGACTGGACGTCGAGCTGAGGGAAATCCGCGCACGGCACACTGTGGCTGCGTGCAGCGTTCACGCTGAAGAGCGGCAAAGCTCCAAGCCATCGCTGGGCTTCAGTTCTGTCCGGAGCACAGAAGGCGAAGAACGAAGCAGCCGGGCACGGGGCTTCGCATGCACCGGAGCGCATTTCAACTGTCCAGCCAAGAGCTGCTTCGCAAGCAGATTCAGCTGACAATGCTCTGGCTGCTTCAGAAGGTAAGGCGCAGCCCTTGCACTCCCAGCACACAACCTGGCCAGAAACGGGTTCTTAAACCTTCAGGGCTGCAGAGTCCACGCGGCTTGAGCACAGCCAGAAGGAGGCGTCCAGAAAGAAGGCGTTCTTCGAGTACCCCCCCCTTCTCCAAGCAGCCTGGAAACTGAGCACAACACACTGCGGCTCGGGGGCTTCCTTCTCGGCTAGACGTACCGGCACGTTATTCACTCTCGCAGCTCCGTTGCCCACTTGCAGCAGCTGCTGCTACCAAAGCAAAAGGCTCCCGAAGTAAAACCTTTTACTGCTGGGCTGCACGTTCGCCTTGCCTCGCCTAAAGCACCAGAAACTGTCCGCTGCACTCTGTATTGCCATTCTCTGCCGCATCTACCACTGTCACCTCGGCACCTGCAAGCATAAAGCTGGGCACGATTCTTTCCAGGGAAAGCTGGAAGAGAACTAGGTAGCGGCACAAGTAGCTGCAAGTGGAACTTTCTGTGTTCAGCTGCTAACGTGAATGCGCAGAGAAGCGAGTGACAGCCACGCTTCCCCTCGCAGCCTGTGCGATGCGCACAGCAGCTCGGTGCCCTGCCTTCATGCTTATGCTCTTCGTACCATGCGGCGCTTTCGTTCTGCCGGAGCCGAGCCGTCGTCTTACTTGCCGCACAGAAGAGCACTGCGCCGGCAGCGAAATGCTCCAGCCGGCTGCTTCTGCCCAAACACGCCTGGCCTATGCACTTTCCCTCGCAGCGACATACACCAGCACACCGGGTCTTTCTTGTGCTCCAAATGTCAAGGGAAAGAGTCTCAGCTCCGTCTGGCACAGAGAACAGTTTGAGGTCAACAAGCTCACGCGGAGCTTGTCCTGGACGCGTGGAAACCTGTATTTGCAGCACATTCCAGTGGCAGCCCTCTTTCTTTTACAGCCTGCGCAGCGCCGTCAGATGGCGGTGCTCTCTGCACCTGCCTTCTCGCTTCCAAGTAGCACGGCCAACCTTCCAGCCCTTTGCAGGGAGGGAAGAGGCGGCTAGGCGTCTCGCACAGAAGAACGTGCCAGGACGCAAAGATGTTCTTCCTTTCTCCTCCTCCTTGCCCGAGCTGTGGTGCTGTGTGGAAAGTCTCGGCCAGCGAAAAGCTAATGCAGCAAGTGTTTCTCTCCTGACGCATTTCGCTGAGCGAGAGCTACACGGGCACTTTCGACTCTGGGAAACAGCAAGAGAATGACTGGACGTCGAGCTGAGGGAAATCCGCGCACGGCACACTGTGGCTGCGTGCAGCGTTCACGCTGAAGAGCGGCAAAGCTCCAAGCCATCGCTGGGCTTCAGTTCTGTCCGGAGCACAGAAGGCGAAGAACGAAGCAGCCGGGCACGGGGCTTCGCATGCACCGGAGCGCATTTCAACTGTCCAGCCAAGAGCTGCTTCGCAAGCAGATTCAGCTGACAATGCTCTGGCTGCTTCAGAAGGTAAGGCGCAGCCCTTGCACTCCCAGCACACAACCTGGCCAGAAACGGGTTCTTAAACCTTCAGGGCTGCAGAGTCCACGCGGCTTGAGCACAGCCAGAAGGAGGCGTCCAGAAAGAAGGCGTTCTTCGAGTACCCCCCCCTTCTCCAAGCAGCCTGGAAACTGAGCACAACACACTGCGGCTCGGGGGCTTCCTTCTCGGCTAGACGTACCGGCACGTTATTCACTCTCGCAGCTCCGTTGCCCACTTGCAGCAGCTGCTGCTACCAAAGCAAAAGGCTCCCGAAGTAAAACCTTTTACTGCTGGGCTGCACGTTCGCCTTGCCTCGCCTAAAGCACCAGAAACTGTCCGCTGCACTCTGTATTGCCATTCTCTGCCGCATCTACCACTGTCACCTCGGCACCTGCAAGCATAAAGCTGGGCACGATTCTTTCCAGGGAAAGCTGGAAGAGAACTAGGTAGCGGCACAAGTAGCTGCAAGTGGAACTTTCTGTGTTCAGCTGCTAACGTGAATGCGCAGAGAAGCGAGTGACAGCCACGCTTCCCCTCGCAGCCTGTGCGATGCGCACAGCAGCTCGGTGCCCTGCCTTCATGCTTATGCTCTTCGTACCATGCGGCGCTTTCGTTCTGCCGGAGCCGAGCCGTCGTCTTACTTGCCGCACAGAAGAGCACTGCGCCGGCAGCGAAATGCTCCAGCCGGCTGCTTCTGCCCAAACACGCCTGGCCTATGCACTTTCCCTCGCAGCGACATACACCAGCACACCGGGTCTTTCTTGTGCTCCAAATGTCAAGGGAAAGAGTCTCAGCTCCGTCTGGCACAGAGAACAGTTTGAGGTCAACAAGCTCACGCGGAGCTTGTCCTGGACGCGTGGAAACCTGTATTTGCAGCACATTCCAGTGGCAGCCCTCTTTCTTTTACAGCCTGCGCAGCGCCGTCAGATGGCGGTGCTCTCTGCACCTGCCTTCTCGCTTCCAAGTAGCACGGCCAACCTTCCAGCCCTTTGCAGGGAGGGAAGAGGCGGCTAGGCGTCTCGCACAGAAGAACGTGCCAGGACGCAAAGATGTTCTTCCTTTCTCCTCCTCCTTGCCCGAGCTGTGGTGCTGTGTGGAAAGTCTCGGCCAGCGAAAAGCTAATGCAGCAAGTGTTTCTCTCCTGACGCATTTCGCTGAGCGAGAGCTACACGGGCACTTTCGACTCTGGGAAACAGCAAGAGAATGACTGGACGTCGAGCTGAGGGAAATCCGCGCACGGCACACTGTGGCTGCGTGCAGCGTTCACGCTGAAGAGCGGCAAAGCTCCAAGCCATCGCTGGGCTTCAGTTCTGTCCGGAGCACAGAAGGCGAAGAACGAAGCAGCCGGGCACGGGGCTTCGCATGCACCGGAGCGCATTTCAACTGTCCAGCCAAGAGCTGCTTCGCAAGCAGATTCAGCTGACAATGCTCTGGCTGCTTCAGAAGGTAAGGCGCAGCCCTTGCACTCCCAGCACACAACCTGGCCAGAAACGGGTTCTTAAACCTTCAGGGCTGCAGAGTCCACGCGGCTTGAGCACAGCCAGAAGGAGGCGTCCAGAAAGAAGGCGTTCTTCGAGTACCCCCCCCTTCTCCAAGCAGCCTGGAAACTGAGCACAACACACTGCGGCTCGGGGGCTTCCTTCTCGGCTAGACGTACCGGCACGTTATTCACTCTCGCAGCTCCGTTGCCCACTTGCAGCAGCTGCTGCTACCAAAGCAAAAGGCTCCCGAAGTAAAACCTTTTACTGCTGGGCTGCACGTTCGCCTTGCCTCGCCTAAAGCACCAGAAACTGTCCGCTGCACTCTGTATTGCCATTCTCTGCCGCATCTACCACTGTCACCTCGGCACCTGCAAGCATAAAGCTGGGCACGATTCTTTCCAGGGAAAGCTGGAAGAGAACTAGGTAGCGGCACAAGTAGCTGCAAGTGGAACTTTCTGTGTTCAGCTGCTAACGTGAATGCGCAGAGAAGCGAGTGACAGCCACGCTTCCCCTCGCAGCCTGTGCGATGCGCACAGCAGCTCGGTGCCCTGCCTTCATGCTTATGCTCTTCGTACCATGCGGCGCTTTCGTTCTGCCGGAGCCGAGCCGTCGTCTTACTTGCCGCACAGAAGAGCACTGCGCCGGCAGCGAAATGCTCCAGCCGGCTGCTTCTGCCCAAACACGCCTGGCCTATGCACTTTCCCTCGCAGCGACATACACCAGCACACCGGGTCTTTCTTGTGCTCCAAATGTCAAGGGAAAGAGTCTCAGCTCCGTCTGGCACAGAGAACAGTTTGAGGTCAACAAGCTCACGCGGAGCTTGTCCTGGACGCGTGGAAACCTGTATTTGCAGCACATTCCAGTGGCAGCCCTCTTTCTTTTACAGCCTGCGCAGCGCCGTCAGATGGCGGTGCTCTCTGCACCTGCCTTCTCGCTTCCAAGTAGCACGGCCAACCTTCCAGCCCTTTGCAGGGAGGGAAGAGGCGGCTAGGCGTCTCGCACAGAAGAACGTGCCAGGACGCAAAGATGTTCTTCCTTTCTCCTCCTCCTTGCCCGAGCTGTGGTGCTGTGTGGAAAGTCTCGGCCAGCGAAAAGCTAATGCAGCAAGTGTTTCTCTCCTGACGCATTTCGCTGAGCGAGAGCTACACGGGCACTTTCGACTCTGGGAAACAGCAAGAGAATGACTGGACGTCGAGCTGAGGGAAATCCGCGCACGGCACACTGTGGCTGCGTGCAGCGTTCACGCTGAAGAGCGGCAAAGCTCCAAGCCATCGCTGGGCTTCAGTTCTGTCCGGAGCACAGAAGGCGAAGAACGAAGCAGCCGGGCACGGGGCTTCGCATGCACCGGAGCGCATTTCAACTGTCCAGCCAAGAGCTGCTTCGCAAGCAGATTCAGCTGACAATGCTCTGGCTGCTTCAGAAGGTAAGGCGCAGCCCTTGCACTCCCAGCACACAACCTGGCCAGAAACGGGTTCTTAAACCTTCAGGGCTGCAGAGTCCACGCGGCTTGAGCACAGCCAGAAGGAGGCGTCCAGAAAGAAGGCGTTCTTCGAGTACCCCCCCCTTCTCCAAGCAGCCTGGAAACTGAGCACAACACACTGCGGCTCGGGGGCTTCCTTCTCGGCTAGACGTACCGGCACGTTATTCACTCTCGCAGCTCCGTTGCCCACTTGCAGCAGCTGCTGCTACCAAAGCAAAAGGCTCCCGAAGTAAAACCTTTTACTGCTGGGCTGCACGTTCGCCTTGCCTCGCCTAAAGCACCAGAAACTGTCCGCTGCACTCTGTATTGCCATTCTCTGCCGCATCTACCACTGTCACCTCGGCACCTGCAAGCATAAAGCTGGGCACGATTCTTTCCAGGGAAAGCTGGAAGAGAACTAGGTAGCGGCACAAGTAGCTGCAAGTGGAACTTTCTGTGTTCAGCTGCTAACGTGAATGCGCAGAGAAGCGAGTGACAGCCACGCTTCCCCTCGCAGCCTGTGCGATGCGCACAGCAGCTCGGTGCCCTGCCTTCATGCTTATGCTCTTCGTACCATGCGGCGCTTTCGTTCTGCCGGAGCCGAGCCGTCGTCTTACTTGCCGCACAGAAGAGCACTGCGCCGGCAGCGAAATGCTCCAGCCGGCTGCTTCTGCCCAAACACGCCTGGCCTATGCACTTTCCCTCGCAGCGACATACACCAGCACACCGGGTCTTTCTTGTGCTCCAAATGTCAAGGGAAAGAGTCTCAGCTCCGTCTGGCACAGAGAACAGTTTGAGGTCAACAAGCTCACGCGGAGCTTGTCCTGGACGCGTGGAAACCTGTATTTGCAGCACATTCCAGTGGCAGCCCTCTTTCTTTTACAGCCTGCGCAGCGCCGTCAGATGGCGGTGCTCTCTGCACCTGCCTTCTCGCTTCCAAGTAGCACGGCCAACCTTCCAGCCCTTTGCAGGGAGGGAAGAGGCGGCTAGGCGTCTCGCACAGAAGAACGTGCCAGGACGCAAAGATGTTCTTCCTTTCTCCTCCTCCTTGCCCGAGCTGTGGTGCTGTGTGGAAAGTCTCGGCCAGCGAAAAGCTAATGCAGCAAGTGTTTCTCTCCTGACGCATTTCGCTGAGCGAGAGCTACACGGGCACTTTCGACTCTGGGAAACAGCAAGAGAATGACTGGACGTCGAGCTGAGGGAAATCCGCGCACGGCACACTGTGGCTGCGTGCAGCGTTCACGCTGAAGAGCGGCAAAGCTCCAAGCCATCGCTGGGCTTCAGTTCTGTCCGGAGCACAGAAGGCGAAGAACGAAGCAGCCGGGCACGGGGCTTCGCATGCACCGGAGCGCATTTCAACTGTCCAGCCAAGAGCTGCTTCGCAAGCAGATTCAGCTGACAATGCTCTGGCTGCTTCAGAAGGTAAGGCGCAGCCCTTGCACTCCCAGCACACAACCTGGCCAGAAACGGGTTCTTAAACCTTCAGGGCTGCAGAGTCCACGCGGCTTGAGCACAGCCAGAAGGAGGCGTCCAGAAAGAAGGCGTTCTTCGAGTACCCCCCCCTTCTCCAAGCAGCCTGGAAACTGAGCACAACACACTGCGGCTCGGGGGCTTCCTTCTCGGCTAGACGTACCGGCACGTTATTCACTCTCGCAGCTCCGTTGCCCACTTGCAGCAGCTGCTGCTACCAAAGCAAAAGGCTCCCGAAGTAAAACCTTTTACTGCTGGGCTGCACGTTCGCCTTGCCTCGCCTAAAGCACCAGAAACTGTCCGCTGCACTCTGTATTGCCATTCTCTGCCGCATCTACCACTGTCACCTCGGCACCTGCAAGCATAAAGCTGGGCACGATTCTTTCCAGGGAAAGCTGGAAGAGAACTAGGTAGCGGCACAAGTAGCTGCAAGTGGAACTTTCTGTGTTCAGCTGCTAACGTGAATGCGCAGAGAAGCGAGTGACAGCCACGCTTCCCCTCGCAGCCTGTGCGATGCGCACAGCAGCTCGGTGCCCTGCCTTCATGCTTATGCTCTTCGTACCATGCGGCGCTTTCGTTCTGCCGGAGCCGAGCCGTCGTCTTACTTGCCGCACAGAAGAGCACTGCGCCGGCAGCGAAATGCTCCAGCCGGCTGCTTCTGCCCAAACACGCCTGGCCTATGCACTTTCCCTCGCAGCGACATACACCAGCACACCGGGTCTTTCTTGTGCTCCAAATGTCAAGGGAAAGAGTCTCAGCTCCGTCTGGCACAGAGAACAGTTTGAGGTCAACAAGCTCACGCGGAGCTTGTCCTGGACGCGTGGAAACCTGTATTTGCAGCACATTCCAGTGGCAGCCCTCTTTCTTTTACAGCCTGCGCAGCGCCGTCAGATGGCGGTGCTCTCTGCACCTGCCTTCTCGCTTCCAAGTAGCACGGCCAACCTTCCAGCCCTTTGCAGGGAGGGAAGAGGCGGCTAGGCGTCTCGCACAGAAGAACGTGCCAGGACGCAAAGATGTTCTTCCTTTCTCCTCCTCCTTGCCCGAGCTGTGGTGCTGTGTGGAAAGTCTCGGCCAGCGAAAAGCTAATGCAGCAAGTGTTTCTCTCCTGACGCATTTCGCTGAGCGAGAGCTACACGGGCACTTTCGACTCTGGGAAACAGCAAGAGAATGACTGGACGTCGAGCTGAGGGAAATCCGCGCACGGCACACTGTGGCTGCGTGCAGCGTTCACGCTGAAGAGCGGCAAAGCTCCAAGCCATCGCTGGGCTTCAGTTCTGTCCGGAGCACAGAAGGCGAAGAACGAAGCAGCCGGGCACGGGGCTTCGCATGCACCGGAGCGCATTTCAACTGTCCAGCCAAGAGCTGCTTCGCAAGCAGATTCAGCTGACAATGCTCTGGCTGCTTCAGAAGGTAAGGCGCAGCCCTTGCACTCCCAGCACACAACCTGGCCAGAAACGGGTTCTTAAACCTTCAGGGCTGCAGAGTCCACGCGGCTTGAGCACAGCCAGAAGGAGGCGTCCAGAAAGAAGGCGTTCTTCGAGTACCCCCCCCTTCTCCAAGCAGCCTGGAAACTGAGCACAACACACTGCGGCTCGGGGGCTTCCTTCTCGGCTAGACGTACCGGCACGTTATTCACTCTCGCAGCTCCGTTGCCCACTTGCAGCAGCTGCTGCTACCAAAGCAAAAGGCTCCCGAAGTAAAACCTTTTACTGCTGGGCTGCACGTTCGCCTTGCCTCGCCTAAAGCACCAGAAACTGTCCGCTGCACTCTGTATTGCCATTCTCTGCCGCATCTACCACTGTCACCTCGGCACCTGCAAGCATAAAGCTGGGCACGATTCTTTCCAGGGAAAGCTGGAAGAGAACTAGGTAGCGGCACAAGTAGCTGCAAGTGGAACTTTCTGTGTTCAGCTGCTAACGTGAATGCGCAGAGAAGCGAGTGACAGCCACGCTTCCCCTCGCAGCCTGTGCGATGCGCACAGCAGCTCGGTGCCCTGCCTTCATGCTTATGCTCTTCGTACCATGCGGCGCTTTCGTTCTGCCGGAGCCGAGCCGTCGTCTTACTTGCCGCACAGAAGAGCACTGCGCCGGCAGCGAAATGCTCCAGCCGGCTGCTTCTGCCCAAACACGCCTGGCCTATGCACTTTCCCTCGCAGCGACATACACCAGCACACCGGGTCTTTCTTGTGCTCCAAATGTCAAGGGAAAGAGTCTCAGCTCCGTCTGGCACAGAGAACAGTTTGAGGTCAACAAGCTCACGCGGAGCTTGTCCTGGACGCGTGGAAACCTGTATTTGCAGCACATTCCAGTGGCAGCCCTCTTTCTTTTACAGCCTGCGCAGCGCCGTCAGATGGCGGTGCTCTCTGCACCTGCCTTCTCGCTTCCAAGTAGCACGGCCAACCTTCCAGCCCTTTGCAGGGAGGGAAGAGGCGGCTAGGCGTCTCGCACAGAAGAACGTGCCAGGACGCAAAGATGTTCTTCCTTTCTCCTCCTCCTTGCCCGAGCTGTGGTGCTGTGTGGAAAGTCTCGGCCAGCGAAAAGCTAATGCAGCAAGTGTTTCTCTCCTGACGCATTTCGCTGAGCGAGAGCTACACGGGCACTTTCGACTCTGGGAAACAGCAAGAGAATGACTGGACGTCGAGCTGAGGGAAATCCGCGCACGGCACACTGTGGCTGCGTGCAGCGTTCACGCTGAAGAGCGGCAAAGCTCCAAGCCATCGCTGGGCTTCAGTTCTGTCCGGAGCACAGAAGGCGAAGAACGAAGCAGCCGGGCACGGGGCTTCGCATGCACCGGAGCGCATTTCAACTGTCCAGCCAAGAGCTGCTTCGCAAGCAGATTCAGCTGACAATGCTCTGGCTGCTTCAGAAGGTAAGGCGCAGCCCTTGCACTCCCAGCACACAACCTGGCCAGAAACGGGTTCTTAAACCTTCAGGGCTGCAGAGTCCACGCGGCTTGAGCACAGCCAGAAGGAGGCGTCCAGAAAGAAGGCGTTCTTCGAGTACCCCCCCCTTCTCCAAGCAGCCTGGAAACTGAGCACAACACACTGCGGCTCGGGGGCTTCCTTCTCGGCTAGACGTACCGGCACGTTATTCACTCTCGCAGCTCCGTTGCCCACTTGCAGCAGCTGCTGCTACCAAAGCAAAAGGCTCCCGAAGTAAAACCTTTTACTGCTGGGCTGCACGTTCGCCTTGCCTCGCCTAAAGCACCAGAAACTGTCCGCTGCACTCTGTATTGCCATTCTCTGCCGCATCTACCACTGTCACCTCGGCACCTGCAAGCATAAAGCTGGGCACGATTCTTTCCAGGGAAAGCTGGAAGAGAACTAGGTAGCGGCACAAGTAGCTGCAAGTGGAACTTTCTGTGTTCAGCTGCTAACGTGAATGCGCAGAGAAGCGAGTGACAGCCACGCTTCCCCTCGCAGCCTGTGCGATGCGCACAGCAGCTCGGTGCCCTGCCTTCATGCTTATGCTCTTCGTACCATGCGGCGCTTTCGTTCTGCCGGAGCCGAGCCGTCGTCTTACTTGCCGCACAGAAGAGCACTGCGCCGGCAGCGAAATGCTCCAGCCGGCTGCTTCTGCCCAAACACGCCTGGCCTATGCACTTTCCCTCGCAGCGACATACACCAGCACACCGGGTCCTTCTTGTGCTCCAAATGTCAAGGGAAAGAGTCTCAGCTCCGTCTGGCACAGAGAACAGTTTGAGGTCAACAAGCTCACGCGGAGCTTGTCCTGGACGCGTGGAAACCTGTATTTGCAGCACATTCCAGTGGCAGCCCTCTTTCTTTTACAGCCTGCGCAGCGCCGTCAGATGGCGGTGCTCTCTGCACCTGCCTTCTCGCTTCCAAGTAGCACGGCCAACCTTCCAGCCCTTTGCAGGGAGGGAAGAGGCGGCTAGGCGTCTCGCACAGAAGAACGTGCCAGGACGCAAAGATGTTCTTCCTTTCTCCTCCTCCTTGCCCGAGCTGTGGTGCTGTGTGGAAAGTCTCGGCCAGCGAAAAGCTAATGCAGCAAGTGTTTCTCTCCTGACGCATTTCGCTGAGCGAGAGCTACACGGGCACTTTCGACTCTGGGAAACAGCAAGAGAATGACTGGACGTCGAGCTGAGGGAAATCCGCGCACGGCACACTGTGGCTGCGTGCAGCGTTCACGCTGAAGAGCGGCAAAGCTCCAAGCCATCGCTGGGCTTCAGTTCTGTCCGGAGCACAGAAGGCGAAGAACGAAGCAGCCGGGCACGGGGCTTCGCATGCACCGGAGCGCATTTCAACTGTCCAGCCAAGAGCTGCTTCGCAAGCAGATTCAGCTGACAATGCTCTGGCTGCTTCAGAAGGTAAGGCGCAGCCCTTGCACTCCCAGCACACAACCTGGCCAGAAACGGGTTCTTAAACCTTCAGGGCTGCAGAGTCCACGCGGCTTGAGCACAGCCAGAAGGAGGCGTCCAGAAAGAAGGCGTTCTTCGAGTACCCCCCCCTTCTCCAAGCAGCCTGGAAACTGAGCACAACACACTGCGGCTCGGGGGCTTCCTTCTCGGCTAGACGTACCGGCACGTTATTCACTCTCGCAGCTCCGTTGCCCACTTGCAGCAGCTGCTGCTACCAAAGCAAAAGGCTCCCGAAGTAAAACCTTTTACTGCTGGGCTGCACGTTCGCCTTGCCTCGCCTAAAGCACCAGAAACTGTCCGCTGCACTCTGTATTGCCATTCTCTGCCGCATCTACCACTGTCACCTCGGCACCTGCAAGCATAAAGCTGGGCACGATTCTTTCCAGGGAAAGCTGGAAGAGAACTAGGTAGCGGCACAAGTAGCTGCAAGTGGAACTTTCTGTGTTCAGCTGCTAACGTGAATGCGCAGAGAAGCGAGTGACAGCCACGCTTCCCCTCGCAGCCTGTGCGATGCGCACAGCAGCTCGGTGCCCTGCCTTCATGCTTATGCTCTTCGTACCATGCGGCGCTTTCGTTCTGCCGGAGCCGAGCCGTCGTCTTACTTGCCGCACAGAAGAGCACTGCGCCGGCAGCGAAATGCTCCAGCCGGCTGCTTCTGCCCAAACACGCCTGGCCTATGCACTTTCCCTCGCAGCGACATACACCAGCACACCGGGTCTTTCTTGTGCTCCAAATGTCAAGGGAAAGAGTCTCAGCTCCGTCTGGCACAGAGAACAGTTTGAGGTCAACAAGCTCACGCGGAGCTTGTCCTGGACGCGTGGAAACCTGTATTTGCAGCACATTCCAGTGGCAGCCCTCTTTCTTTTACAGCCTGCGCAGCGCCGTCAGATGGCGGTGCTCTCTGCACCTGCCTTCTCGCTTCCAAGTAGCACGGCCAACCTTCCAGCCCTTTGCAGGGAGGGAAGAGGCGGCTAGGCGTCTCGCACAGAAGAACGTGCCAGGACGCAAAGATGTTCTTCCTTTCTCCTCCTCCTTGCCCGAGCTGTGGTGCTGTGTGGAAAGTCTCGGCCAGCGAAAAGCTAATGCAGCAAGTGTTTCTCTCCTGACGCATTTCGCTGAGCGAGAGCTACACGGGCACTTTCGACTCTGGGAAACAGCAAGAGAATGACTGGACGTCGAGCTGAGGGAAATCCGCGCACGGCACACTGTGGCTGCGTGCAGCGTTCACGCTGAAGAGCGGCAAAGCTCCAAGCCATCGCTGGGCTTCAGTTCGGTCCGGAGCACAGAAGGCGAAGAACGAAGCAGCCGGGCACGGGGCTTCGCATGCACCGGAGCGCATTTCAACTGTCCAGCCAAGAGCTGCTTCGCAAGCAGATTCAGCTGACAATGCTCTGGCTGCTTCAGAAGGTAAGGCGCAGCCCTTGCACTCCCAGCACACAACCTGGCCAGAAACGGGTTCTTAAACCTTCAGGGCTGCAGAGTCCACGCGGCTTGAGCACAGCCAGAAGGAGGCGTCCAGAAAGAAGGCGTTCTTCGAGTACCCCCCCCTTCTCCAAGCAGCCTGGAAACTGAGCACAACACACTGCGGCTCGGGGGCTTCCTTCTCGGCTAGACGTACCGGCACGTTATTCACTCTCGCAGCTCCGTTGCCCACTTGCAGCAGCTGCTGCTACCAAAGCAAAAGGCTCCCGAAGTAAAACCTTTTACTGCTGGGCTGCACGTTCGCCTTGCCTCGCCTAAAGCACCAGAAACTGTCCGCTGCACTCTGTATTGCCATTCTCTGCCGCATCTACCACTGTCACCTCGGCACCTGCAAGCATAAAGCTGGGCACGATTCTTTCCAGGGAAAGCTGGAAGAGAACTAGGTAGCGGCACAAGTAGCTGCAAGTGGAACTTTCTGTGTTCAGCTGCTAACGTGAATGCGCAGAGAAGCGAGTGACAGCCACGCTTCCCCTCGCAGCCTGTGCGATGCGCACAGCAGCTCGGTGCCCTGCCTTCATGCTTATGCTCTTCGTACCATGCGGCGCTTTCGTTCTGCCGGAGCCGAGCCGTCGTCTTACTTGCCGCACAGAAGAGCACTGCGCCGGCAGCGAAATGCTCCAGCCGGCTGCTTCTGCCCAAACACGCCTGGCCTATGCACTTTCCCTCGCAGCGACATACACCAGCACACCGGGTCTTTCTTGTGCTCCAAATGTCAAGGGAAAGAGTCTCAGCTCCGTCTGGCACAGAGAACAGTTTGAGGTCAACAAGCTCACGCGGAGCTTGTCCTGGACGCGTGGAAACCTGTATTTGCAGCACATTCCAGTGGCAGCCCTCTTTCTTTTACAGCCTGCGCAGCGCCGTCAGATGGCGGTGCTCTCTGCACCTGCCTTCTCGCTTCCAAGTAGCACGGCCAACCTTCCAGCCCTTTGCAGGGAGGGAAGAGGCGGCTAGGCGTCTCGCACAGAAGAACGTGCCAGGACGCAAAGATGTTCTTCCTTTCTCCTCCTCCTTGCCCGAGCTGTGGTGCTGTGTGGAAAGTCTCGGCCAGCGAAAAGCTAATGCAGCAAGTGTTTCTCTCCTGACGCATTTCGCTGAGCGAGAGCTACACGGGCACTTTCGACTCTGGGAAACAGCAAGAGAATGACTGGACGTCGAGCTGAGGGAAATCCGCGCACGGCACACTGTGGCTGCGTGCAGCGTTCACGCTGAAGAGCGGCAAAGCTCCAAGCCATCGCTGGGCTTCAGTTCTGTCCGGAGCACAGAAGGCGAAGAACGAAGCAGCCGGGCACGGGGCTTCGCATGCACCGGAGCGCATTTCAACTGTCCAGCCAAGAGCTGCTTCGCAAGCAGATTCAGCTGACAATGCTCTGGCTGCTTCAGAAGGTAAGGCGCAGCCCTTGCACTCCCAGCACACAACCTGGCCAGAAACGGGTTCTTAAACCTTCAGGGCTGCAGAGTCCACGCGGCTTGAGCACAGCCAGAAGGAGGCGTCCAGAAAGAAGGCGTTCTTCGAGTACCCCCCCCTTCTCCAAGCAGCCTGGAAACTGAGCACAACACACTGCGGCTCGGGGGCTTCCTTCTCGGCTAGACGTACCGGCACGTTATTCACTCTCGCAGCTCCGTTGCCCACTTGCAGCAGCTGCTGCTACCAAAGCAAAAGGCTCCCGAAGTAAAACCTTTTACTGCTGGGCTGCACGTTCGCCTTGCCTCGCCTAAAGCACCAGAAACTGTCCGCTGCACTCTGTATTGCCATTCTCTGCCGCATCTACCACTGTCACCTCGGCACCTGCAAGCATAAAGCTGGGCACGATTCTTTCCAGGGAAAGCTGGAAGAGAACTAGGTAGCGGCACAAGTAGCTGCAAGTGGAACTTTCTGTGTTCAGCTGCTAACGTGAATGCGCAGAGAAGCGAGTGACAGCCACGCTTCCCCTCGCAGCCTGTGCGATGCGCACAGCAGCTCGGTGCCCTGCCTTCATGCTTATGCTCTTCGTACCATGCGGCGCTTTCGTTCTGCCGGAGCCGAGCCGTCGTCTTACTTGCCGCACAGAAGAGCACTGCGCCGGCAGCGAAATGCTCCAGCCGGCTGCTTCTGCCCAAACACGCCTGGCCTATGCACTTTCCCTCGCAGCGACATACACCAGCACACCGGGTCTTTCTTGTGCTCCAAATGTCAAGGGAAAGAGTCTCAGCTCCGTCTGGCACAGAGAACAGTTTGAGGTCAACAAGCTCACGCGGAGCTTGTCCTGGACGCGTGGAAACCTGTATTTGCAGCACATTCCAGTGGCAGCCCTCTTTCTTTTACAGCCTGCGCAGCGCCGTCAGATGGCGGTGCTCTCTGCACCTGCCTTCTCGCTTCCAAGTAGCACGGCCAACCTTCCAGCCCTTTGCAGGGAGGGAAGAGGCGGCTAGGCGTCTCGCACAGAAGAACGTGCCAGGACGCAAAGATGTTCTTCCTTTCTCCTCCTCCTTGCCCGAGCTGTGGTGCTGTGTGGAAAGTCTCGGCCAGCGAAAAGCTAATGCAGCAAGTGTTTCTCTCCTGACGCATTTCGCTGAGCGAGAGCTACACGGGCACTTTCGACTCTGGGAAACAGCAAGAGAATGACTGGACGTCGAGCTGAGGGAAATCCGCGCACGGCACACTGTGGCTGCGTGCAGCGTTCACGCTGAAGAGCGGCAAAGCTCCAAGCCATCGCTGGGCTTCAGTTCTGTCCGGAGCACAGAAGGCGAAGAACGAAGCAGCCGGGCACGGGGCTTCGCATGCACCGGAGCGCATTTCAACTGTCCAGCCAAGAGCTGCTTCGCAAGCAGATTCAGCTGACAATGCTCTGGCTGCTTCAGAAGGTAAGGCGCAGCCCTTGCACTCCCAGCACACAACCTGGCCAGAAACGGGTTCTTAAACCTTCAGGGCTGCAGAGTCCACGCGGCTTGAGCACAGCCAGAAGGAGGCGTCCAGAAAGAAGGCGTTCTTCGAGTACCCCCCCCTTCTCCAAGCAGCCTGGAAACTGAGCACAACACACTGCGGCTCGGGGGCTTCCTTCTCGGCTAGACGTACCGGCACGTTATTCACTCTCGCAGCTCCGTTGCCCACTTGCAGCAGCTGCTGCTACCAAAGCAAAAGGCTCCCGAAGTAAAACCTTTTACTGCTGGGCTGCACGTTCGCCTTGCCTCGCCTAAAGCACCAGAAACTGTCCGCTGCACTCTGTATTGCCATTCTCTGCCGCATCTACCACTGTCACCTCGGCACCTGCAAGCATAAAGCTGGGCACGATTCTTTCCAGGGAAAGCTGGAAGAGAACTAGGTAGCGGCACAAGTAGCTGCAAGTGGAACTTTCTGTGTTCAGCTGCTAACGTGAATGCGCAGAGAAGCGAGTGACAGCCACGCTTCCCCTCGCAGCCTGTGCGATGCGCACAGCAGCTCGGTGCCCTGCCTTCATGCTTATGCTCTTCGTACCATGCGGCGCTTTCGTTCTGCCGGAGCCGAGCCGTCGTCTTACTTGCCGCACAGAAGAGCACTGCGCCGGCAGCGAAATGCTCCAGCCGGCTGCTTCTGCCCAAACACGCCTGGCCTATGCACTTTCCCTCGCAGCGACATACACCAGCACACCGGGTCTTTCTTGTGCTCCAAATGTCAAGGGAAAGAGTCTCAGCTCCGTCTGGCACAGAGAACAGTTTGAGGTCAACAAGCTCACGCGGAGCTTGTCCTGGACGCGTGGAAACCTGTATTTGCAGCACATTCCAGTGGCAGCCCTCTTTCTTTTACAGCCTGCGCAGCGCCGTCAGATGGCGGTGCTCTCTGCACCTGCCTTCTCGCTTCCAAGTAGCACGGCCAACCTTCCAGCCCTTTGCAGGGAGGGAAGAGGCGGCTAGGCGTCTCGCACAGAAGAACGTGCCAGGACGCAAAGATGTTCTTCCTTTCTCCTCCTCCTTGCCCGAGCTGTGGTGCTGTGTGGAAAGTCTCGGCCAGCGAAAAGCTAATGCAGCAAGTGTTTCTCTCCTGACGCATTTCGCTGAGCGAGAGCTACACGGGCACTTTCGACTCTGGGAAACAGCAAGAGAATGACTGGACGTCGAGCTGAGGGAAATCCGCGCACGGCACACTGTGGCTGCGTGCAGCGTTCACGCTGAAGAGCGGCAAAGCTCCAAGCCATCGCTGGGCTTCAGTTCTGTCCGGAGCACAGAAGGCGAAGAACGAAGCAGCCGGGCACGGGGCTTCGCATGCACCGGAGCGCATTTCAACTGTCCAGCCAAGAGCTGCTTCGCAAGCAGATTCAGCTGACAATGCTCTGGCTGCTTCAGAAGGTAAGGCGCAGCCCTTGCACTCCCAGCACACAACCTGGCCAGAAACGGGTTCTTAAACCTTCAGGGCTGCAGAGTCCACGCGGCTTGAGCACAGCCAGAAGGAGGCGTCCAGAAAGAAGGCGTTCTTCGAGTACCCCCCCCTTCTCCAAGCAGCCTGGAAACTGAGCACAACACACTGCGGCTCGGGGGCTTCCTTCTCGGCTAGACGTACCGGCACGTTATTCACTCTCGCAGCTCCGTTGCCCACTTGCAGCAGCTGCTGCTACCAAAGCAAAAGGCTCCCGAAGTAAAACCTTTTACTGCTGGGCTGCACGTTCGCCTTGCCTCGCCTAAAGCACCAGAAACTGTCCGCTGCACTCTGTATTGCCATTCTCTGCCGCATCTACCACTGTCACCTCGGCACCTGCAAGCATAAAGCTGGGCACGATTCTTTCCAGGGAAAGCTGGAAGAGAACTAGGTAGCGGCACAAGTAGCTGCAAGTGGAACTTTCTGTGTTCAGCTGCTAACGTGAATGCGCAGAGAAGCGAGTGACAGCCACGCTTCCCCTCGCAGCCTGTGCGATGCGCACAGCAGCTCGGTGCCCTGCCTTCATGCTTATGCTCTTCGTACCATGCGGCGCTTTCGTTCTGCCGGAGCCGAGCCGTCGTCTTACTTGCCGCACAGAAGAGCACTGCGCCGGCAGCGAAATGCTCCAGCCGGCTGCTTCTGCCCAAACACGCCTGGCCTATGCACTTTCCCTCGCAGCGACATACACCAGCACACCGGGTCTTTCTTGTGCTCCAAATGTCAAGGGAAAGAGTCTCAGCTCCGTCTGGCACAGAGAACAGTTTGAGGTCAACAAGCTCACGCGGAGCTTGTCCTGGACGCGTGGAAACCTGTATTTGCAGCACATTCCAGTGGCAGCCCTCTTTCTTTTACAGCCTGCGCAGCGCCGTCAGATGGCGGTGCTCTCTGCACCTGCCTTCTCGCTTCCAAGTAGCACGGCCAACCTTCCAGCCCTTTGCAGGGAGGGAAGAGGCGGCTAGGCGTCTCGCACAGAAGAACGTGCCAGGACGCAAAGATGTTCTTCCTTTCTCCTCCTCCTTGCCCGAGCTGTGGTGCTGTGTGGAAAGTCTCGGCCAGCGAAAAGCTAATGCAGCAAGTGTTTCTCTCCTGACGCATTTCGCTGAGCGAGAGCTACACGGGCACTTTCGACTCTGGGAAACAGCAAGAGAATGACTGGACGTCGAGCTGAGGGAAATCCGCGCACGGCACACTGTGGCTGCGTGCAGCGTTCACGCTGAAGAGCGGCAAAGCTCCAAGCCATCGCTGGGCTTCAGTTCTGTCCGGAGCACAGAAGGCGAAGAACGAAGCAGCCGGGCACGGGGCTTCGCATGCACCGGAGCGCATTTCAACTGTCCAGCCAAGAGCTGCTTCGCAAGCAGATTCAGCTGACAATGCTCTGGCTGCTTCAGAAGGTAAGGCGCAGCCCTTGCACTCCCAGCACACAACCTGGCCAGAAACGGGTTCTTAAACCTTCAGGGCTGCAGAGTCCACGCGGCTTGAGCACAGCCAGAAGGAGGCGTCCAGAAAGAAGGCGTTCTTCGAGTACCCCCCCCTTCTCCAAGCAGCCTGGAAACTGAGCACAACACACTGCGGCTCGGGGGCTTCCTTCTCGGCTAGACGTACCGGCACGTTATTCACTCTCGCAGCTCCGTTGCCCACTTGCAGCAGCTGCTGCTACCAAAGCAAAAGGCTCCCGAAGTAAAACCTTTTACTGCTGGGCTGCACGTTCGCCTTGCCTCGCCTAAAGCACCAGAAACTGTCCGCTGCACTCTGTATTGCCATTCTCTGCCGCATCTACCACTGTCACCTCGGCACCTGCAAGCATAAAGCTGGGCACGATTCTTTCCAGGGAAAGCTGGAAGAGAACTAGGTAGCGGCACAAGTAGCTGCAAGTGGAACTTTCTGTGTTCAGCTGCTAACGTGAATGCGCAGAGAAGCGAGTGACAGCCACGCTTCCCCTCGCAGCCTGTGCGATGCGCACAGCAGCTCGGTGCCCTGCCTTCATGCTTATGCTCTTCGTACCATGCGGCGCTTTCGTTCTGCCGGAGCCGAGCCGTCGTCTTACTTGCCGCACAGAAGAGCACTGCGCCGGCAGCGAAATGCTCCAGCCGGCTGCTTCTGCCCAAACACGCCTGGCCTATGCACTTTCCCTCGCAGCGACATACACCAGCACACCGGGTCTTTCTTGTGCTCCAAATGTCAAGGGAAAGAGTCTCAGCTCCGTCTGGCACAGAGAACAGTTTGAGGTCAACAAGCTCACGCGGAGCTTGTCCTGGACGCGTGGAAACCTGTATTTGCAGCACATTCCAGTGGCAGCCCTCTTTCTTTTACAGCCTGCGCAGCGCCGTCAGATGGCGGTGCTCTCTGCACCTGCCTTCTCGCTTCCAAGTAGCACGGCCAACCTTCCAGCCCTTTGCAGGGAGGGAAGAGGCGGCTAGGCGTCTCGCACAGAAGAACGTGCCAGGACGCAAAGATGTTCTTCCTTTCTCCTCCTCCTTGCCCGAGCTGTGGTGCTGTGTGGAAAGTCTCGGCCAGCGAAAAGCTAATGCAGCAAGTGTTTCTCTCCTGACGCATTTCGCTGAGCGAGAGCTACACGGGCACTTTCGACTCTGGGAAACAGCAAGAGAATGACTGGACGTCGAGCTGAGGGAAATCCGCGCACGGCACACTGTGGCTGCGTGCAGCGTTCACGCTGAAGAGCGGCAAAGCTCCAAGCCATCGCTGGGCTTCAGTTCTGTCCGGAGCACAGAAGGCGAAGAACGAAGCAGCCGGGCACGGGGCTTCGCATGCACCGGAGCGCATTTCAACTGTCCAGCCAAGAGCTGCTTCGCAAGCAGATTCAGCTGACAATGCTCTGGCTGCTTCAGAAGGTAAGGCGCAGCCCTTGCACTCCCAGCACACAACCTGGCCAGAAACGGGTTCTTAAACCTTCAGGGCTGCAGAGTCCACGCGGCTTGAGCACAGCCAGAAGGAGGCGTCCAGAAAGAAGGCGTTCTTCGAGTACCCCCCCCTTCTCCAAGCAGCCTGGAAACTGAGCACAACACACTGCGGCTCGGGGGCTTCCTTCTCGGCTAGACGTACCGGCACGTTATTCACTCTCGCAGCTCCGTTGCCCACTTGCAGCAGCTGCTGCTACCAAAGCAAAAGGCTCCCGAAGTAAAACCTTTTACTGCTGGGCTGCACGTTCGCCTTGCCTCGCCTAAAGCACCAGAAACTGTCCGCTGCACTCTGTATTGCCATTCTCTGCCGCATCTACCACTGTCACCTCGGCACCTGCAAGCATAAAGCTGGGCACGATTCTTTCCAGGGAAAGCTGGAAGAGAACTAGGTAGCGGCACAAGTAGCTGCAAGTGGAACTTTCTGTGTTCAGCTGCTAACGTGAATGCGCAGAGAAGCGAGTGACAGCCACGCTTCCCCTCGCAGCCTGTGCGATGCGCACAGCAGCTCGGTGCCCTGCCTTCATGCTTATGCTCTTCGTACCATGCGGCGCTTTCGTTCTGCCGGAGCCGAGCCGTCGTCTTACTTGCCGCACAGAAGAGCACTGCGCCGGCAGCGAAATGCTCCAGCCGGCTGCTTCTGCCCAAACACGCCTGGCCTATGCACTTTCCCTCGCAGCGACATACACCAGCACACCGGGTCTTTCTTGTGCTCCAAATGTCAAGGGAAAGAGTCTCAGCTCCGTCTGGCACAGAGAACAGTTTGAGGTCAACAAGCTCACGCGGAGCTTGTCCTGGACGCGTGGAAACCTGTATTTGCAGCACATTCCAGTGGCAGCCCTCTTTCTTTTACAGCCTGCGCAGCGCCGTCAGATGGCGGTGCTCTCTGCACCTGCCTTCTCGCTTCCAAGTAGCACGGCCAACCTTCCAGCCCTTTGCAGGGAGGGAAGAGGCGGCTAGGCGTCTCGCACAGAAGAACGTGCCAGGACGCAAAGATGTTCTTCCTTTCTCCTCCTCCTTGCCCGAGCTGTGGTGCTGTGTGGAAAGTCTCGGCCAGCGAAAAGCTAATGCAGCAAGTGTTTCTCTCCTGACGCATTTCGCTGAGCGAGAGCTACACGGGCACTTTCGACTCTGGGAAACAGCAAGAGAATGACTGGACGTCGAGCTGAGGGAAATCCGCGCACGGCACACTGTGGCTGCGTGCAGCGTTCACGCTGAAGAGCGGCAAAGCTCCAAGCCATCGCTGGGCTTCAGTTCTGTCCGGAGCACAGAAGGCGAAGAACGAAGCAGCCGGGCACGGGGCTTCGCATGCACCGGAGCGCATTTCAACTGTCCAGCCAAGAGCTGCTTCGCAAGCAGATTCAGCTGACAATGCTCTGGCTGCTTCAGAAGGTAAGGCGCAGCCCTTGCACTCCCAGCACACAACCTGGCCAGAAACGGGTTCTTAAACCTTCAGGGCTGCAGAGTCCACGCGGCTTGAGCACAGCCAGAAGGAGGCGTCCAGAAAGAAGGCGTTCTTCGAGTACCCCCCCCTTCTCCAAGCAGCCTGGAAACTGAGCACAACACACTGCGGCTCGGGGGCTTCCTTCTCGGCTAGACGTACCGGCACGTTATTCACTCTCGCAGCTCCGTTGCCCACTTGCAGCAGCTGCTGCTACCAAAGCAAAAGGCTCCCGAAGTAAAACCTTTTACTGCTGGGCTGCACGTTCGCCTTGCCTCGCCTAAAGCACCAGAAACTGTCCGCTGCACTCTGTATTGCCATTCTCTGCCGCATCTACCACTGTCACCTCGGCACCTGCAAGCATAAAGCTGGGCACGATTCTTTCCAGGGAAAGCTGGAAGAGAACTAGGTAGCGGCACAAGTAGCTGCAAGTGGAACTTTCTGTGTTCAGCTGCTAACGTGAATGCGCAGAGAAGCGAGTGACAGCCACGCTTCCCCTCGCAGCCTGTGCGATGCGCACAGCAGCTCGGTGCCCTGCCTTCATGCTTATGCTCTTCGTACCATGCGGCGCTTTCGTTCTGCCGGAGCCGAGCCGTCGTCTTACTTGCCGCACAGAAGAGCACTGCGCCGGCAGCGAAATGCTCCAGCCGGCTGCTTCTGCCCAAACACGCCTGGCCTATGCACTTTCCCTCGCAGCGACATACACCAGCACACCGGGTCTTTCTTGTGCTCCAAATGTCAAGGGAAAGAGTCTCAGCTCCGTCTGGCACAGAGAACAGTTTGAGGTCAACAAGCTCACGCGGAGCTTGTCCTGGACGCGTGGAAACCTGTATTTGCAGCACATTCCAGTGGCAGCCCTCTTTCTTTTACAGCCTGCGCAGCGCCGTCAGATGGCGGTGCTCTCTGCACCTGCCTTCTCGCTTCCAAGTAGCACGGCCAACCTTCCAGCCCTTTGCAGGGAGGGAAGAGGCGGCTAGGCGTCTCGCACAGAAGAACGTGCCAGGACGCAAAGATGTTCTTCCTTTCTCCTCCTCCTTGCCCGAGCTGTGGTGCTGTGTGGAAAGTCTCGGCCAGCGAAAAGCTAATGCAGCAAGTGTTTCTCTCCTGACGCATTTCGCTGAGCGAGAGCTACACGGGCACTTTCGACTCTGGGAAACAGCAAGAGAATGACTGGACGTCGAGCTGAGGGAAATCCGCGCACGGCACACTGTGGCTGCGTGCAGCGTTCACGCTGAAGAGCGGCAAAGCTCCAAGCCATCGCTGGGCTTCAGTTCTGTCCGGAGCACAGAAGGCGAAGAACGAAGCAGCCGGGCACGGGGCTTCGCATGCACCGGAGCGCATTTCAACTGTCCAGCCAAGAGCTGCTTCGCAAGCAGATTCAGCTGACAATGCTCTGGCTGCTTCAGAAGGTAAGGCGCAGCCCTTGCACTCCCAGCACACAACCTGGCCAGAAACGGGTTCTTAAACCTTCAGGGCTGCAGAGTCCACGCGGCTTGAGCACAGCCAGAAGGAGGCGTCCAGAAAGAAGGCGTTCTTCGAGTACCCCCCCCTTCTCCAAGCAGCCTGGAAACTGAGCACAACACACTGCGGCTCGGGGGCTTCCTTCTCGGCTAGACGTACCGGCACGTTATTCACTCTCGCAGCTCCGTTGCCCACTTGCAGCAGCTGCTGCTACCAAAGCAAAAGGCTCCCGAAGTAAAACCTTTTACTGCTGGGCTGCACGTTCGCCTTGCCTCGCCTAAAGCACCAGAAACTGTCCGCTGCACTCTGTATTGCCATTCTCTGCCGCATCTACCACTGTCACCTCGGCACCTGCAAGCATAAAGCTGGGCACGATTCTTTCCAGGGAAAGCTGGAAGAGAACTAGGTAGCGGCACAAGTAGCTGCAAGTGGAACTTTCTGTGTTCAGCTGCTAACGTGAATGCGCAGAGAAGCGAGTGACAGCCACGCTTCCCCTCGCAGCCTGTGCGATGCGCACAGCAGCTCGGTGCCCTGCCTTCATGCTTATGCTCTTCGTACCATGCGGCGCTTTCGTTCTGCCGGAGCCGAGCCGTCGTCTTACTTGCCGCACAGAAGAGCACTGCGCCGGCAGCGAAATGCTCCAGCCGGCTGCTTCTGCCCAAACACGCCTGGCCTATGCACTTTCCCTCGCAGCGACATACACCAGCACACCGGGTCTTTCTTGTGCTCCAAATGTCAAGGGAAAGAGTCTCAGCTCCGTCTGGCACAGAGAACAGTTTGAGGTCAACAAGCTCACGCGGAGCTTGTCCTGGACGCGTGGAAACCTGTATTTGCAGCACATTCCAGTGGCAGCCCTCTTTCTTTTACAGCCTGCGCAGCGCCGTCAGATGGCGGTGCTCTCTGCACCTGCCTTCTCGCTTCCAAGTAGCACGGCCAACCTTCCAGCCCTTTGCAGGGAGGGAAGAGGCGGCTAGGCGTCTCGCACAGAAGAACGTGCCAGGACGCAAAGATGTTCTTCCTTTCTCCTCCTCCTTGCCCGAGCTGTGGTGCTGTGTGGAAAGTCTCGGCCAGCGAAAAGCTAATGCAGCAAGTGTTTCTCTCCTGACGCATTTCGCTGAGCGAGAGCTACACGGGCACTTTCGACTCTGGGAAACAGCAAGAGAATGACTGGACGTCGAGCTGAGGGAAATCCGCGCACGGCACACTGTGGCTGCGTGCAGCGTTCACGCTGAAGAGCGGCAAAGCTCCAAGCCATCGCTGGGCTTCAGTTCTGTCCGGAGCACAGAAGGCGAAGAACGAAGCAGCCGGGCACGGGGCTTCGCATGCACCGGAGCGCATTTCAACTGTCCAGCCAAGAGCTGCTTCGCAAGCAGATTCAGCTGACAATGCTCTGGCTGCTTCAGAAGGTAAGGCGCAGCCCTTGCACTCCCAGCACACAACCTGGCCAGAAACGGGTTCTTAAACCTTCAGGGCTGCAGAGTCCACGCGGCTTGAGCACAGCCAGAAGGAGGCGTCCAGAAAGAAGGCGTTCTTCGAGTACCCCCCCCTTCTCCAAGCAGCCTGGAAACTGAGCACAACACACTGCGGCTCGGGGGCTTCCTTCTCGGCTAGACGTACCGGCACGTTATTCACTCTCGCAGCTCCGTTGCCCACTTGCAGCAGCTGCTGCTACCAAAGCAAAAGGCTCCCGAAGTAAAACCTTTTACTGCTGGGCTGCACGTTCGCCTTGCCTCGCCTAAAGCACCAGAAACTGTCCGCTGCACTCTGTATTGCCATTCTCTGCCGCATCTACCACTGTCACCTCGGCACCTGCAAGCATAAAGCTGGGCACGATTCTTTCCAGGGAAAGCTGGAAGAGAACTAGGTAGCGGCACAAGTAGCTGCAAGTGGAACTTTCTGTGTTCAGCTGCTAACGTGAATGCGCAGAGAAGCGAGTGACAGCCACGCTTCCCCTCGCAGCCTGTGCGATGCGCACAGCAGCTCGGTGCCCTGCCTTCATGCTTATGCTCTTCGTACCATGCGGCGCTTTCGTTCTGCCGGAGCCGAGCCGTCGTCTTACTTGCCGCACAGAAGAGCACTGCGCCGGCAGCGAAATGCTCCAGCCGGCTGCTTCTGCCCAAACACGCCTGGCCTATGCACTTTCCCTCGCAGCGACATACACCAGCACACCGGGTCTTTCTTGTGCTCCAAATGTCAAGGGAAAGAGTCTCAGCTCCGTCTGGCACAGAGAACAGTTTGAGGTCAACAAGCTCACGCGGAGCTTGTCCTGGACGCGTGGAAACCTGTATTTGCAGCACATTCCAGTGGCAGCCCTCTTTCTTTTACAGCCTGCGCAGCGCCGTCAGATGGCGGTGCTCTCTGCACCTGCCTTCTCGCTTCCAAGTAGCACGGCCAACCTTCCAGCCCTTTGCAGGGAGGGAAGAGGCGGCTAGGCGTCTCGCACAGAAGAACGTGCCAGGACGCAAAGATGTTCTTCCTTTCTCCTCCTCCTTGCCCGAGCTGTGGTGCTGTGTGGAAAGTCTCGGCCAGCGAAAAGCTAATGCAGCAAGTGTTTCTCTCCTGACGCATTTCGCTGAGCGAGAGCTACACGGGCACTTTCGACTCTGGGAAACAGCAAGAGAATGACTGGACGTCGAGCTGAGGGAAATCCGCGCACGGCACACTGTGGCTGCGTGCAGCGTTCACGCTGAAGAGCGGCAAAGCTCCAAGCCATCGCTGGGCTTCAGTTCTGTCCGGAGCACAGAAGGCGAAGAACGAAGCAGCCGGGCACGGGGCTTCGCATGCACCGGAGCGCATTTCAACTGTCCAGCCAAGAGCTGCTTCGCAAGCAGATTCAGCTGACAATGCTCTGGCTGCTTCAGAAGGTAAGGCGCAGCCCTTGCACTCCCAGCACACAACCTGGCCAGAAACGGGTTCTTAAACCTTCAGGGCTGCAGAGTCCACGCGGCTTGAGCACAGCCAGAAGGAGGCGTCCAGAAAGAAGGCGTTCTTCGAGTACCCCCCCCTTCTCCAAGCAGCCTGGAAACTGAGCACAACACACTGCGGCTCGGGGGCTTCCTTCTCGGCTAGACGTACCGGCACGTTATTCACTCTCGCAGCTCCGTTGCCCACTTGCAGCAGCTGCTGCTACCAAAGCAAAAGGCTCCCGAAGTAAAACCTTTTACTGCTGGGCTGCACGTTCGCCTTGCCTCGCCTAAAGCACCAGAAACTGTCCGCTGCACTCTGTATTGCCATTCTCTGCCGCATCTACCACTGTCACCTCGGCACCTGCAAGCATAAAGCTGGGCACGATTCTTTCCAGGGAAAGCTGGAAGAGAACTAGGTAGCGGCACAAGTAGCTGCAAGTGGAACTTTCTGTGTTCAGCTGCTAACGTGAATGCGCAGAGAAGCGAGTGACAGCCACGCTTCCCCTCGCAGCCTGTGCGATGCGCACAGCAGCTCGGTGCCCTGCCTTCATGCTTATGCTCTTCGTACCATGCGGCGCTTTCGTTCTGCCGGAGCCGAGCCGTCGTCTTACTTGCCGCACAGAAGAGCACTGCGCCGGCAGCGAAATGCTCCAGCCGGCTGCTTCTGCCCAAACACGCCTGGCCTATGCACTTTCCCTCGCAGCGACATACACCAGCACACCGGGTCTTTCTTGTGCTCCAAATGTCAAGGGAAAGAGTCTCAGCTCCGTCTGGCACAGAGAACAGTTTGAGGTCAACAAGCTCACGCGGAGCTTGTCCTGGACGCGTGGAAACCTGTATTTGCAGCACATTCCAGTGGCAGCCCTCTTTCTTTTACAGCCTGCGCAGCGCCGTCAGATGGCGGTGCTCTCTGCACCTGCCTTCTCGCTTCCAAGTAGCACGGCCAACCTTCCAGCCCTTTGCAGGGAGGAAAGAGGCGGCTAGGCGTCTCGCACAGAAGAACGTGCCAGGACGCAAAGATGTTCTTCCTTTCTCCTCCTCCTTGCCCGAGCTGTGGTGCTGTGTGGAAAGTCTCGGCCAGCGAAAAGCTAATGCAGCAAGTGTTTCTCTCCTGACGCATTTCGCTGAGCGAGAGCTACACGGGCACTTTCGACTCTGGGAAACAGCAAGAGAATGACTGGACGTCGAGCTGAGGGAAATCCGCGCACGGCACACTGTGGCTGCGTGCAGCGTTCACGCTGAAGAGCGGCAAAGCTCCAAGCCATCGCTGGGCTTCAGTTCTGTCCGGAGCACAGAAGGCGAAGAACGAAGCAGCCGGGCACGGGGCTTCGCATGCACCGGAGCGCATTTCAACTGTCCAGCCAAGAGCTGCTTCGCAAGCAGATTCAGCTGACAATGCTCTGGCTGCTTCAGAAGGTAAGGCGCAGCCCTTGCACTCCCAGCACACAACCTGGCCAGAAACGGGTTCTTAAACCTTCAGGGCTGCAGAGTCCACGCGGCTTGAGCACAGCCAGAAGGAGGCGTCCAGAAAGAAGGCGTTCTTCGAGTACCCCCCCCTTCTCCAAGCAGCCTGGAAACTGAGCACAACACACTGCGGCTCGGGGGCTTCCTTCTCGGCTAGACGTACCGGCACGTTATTCACTCTCGCAGCTCCGTTGCCCACTTGCAGCAGCTGCTGCTACCAAAGCAAAAGGCTCCCGAAGTAAAACCTTTTACTGCTGGGCTGCACGTTCGCCTTGCCTCGCCTAAAGCACCAGAAACTGTCCGCTGCACTCTGTATTGCCATTCTCTGCCGCATCTACCACTGTCACCTCGGCACCTGCAAGCATAAAGCTGGGCACGATTCTTTCCAGGGAAAGCTGGAAGAGAACTAGGTAGCGGCACAAGTAGCTGCAAGTGGAACTTTCTGTGTTCAGCTGCTAACGTGAATGCGCAGAGAAGCGAGTGACAGCCACGCTTCCCCTCGCAGCCTGTGCGATGCGCACAGCAGCTCGGTGCCCTGCCTTCATGCTTATGCTCTTCGTACCATGCGGCGCTTTCGTTCTGCCGGAGCCGAGCCGTCGTCTTACTTGCCGCACAGAAGAGCACTGCGCCGGCAGCGAAATGCTCCAGCCGGCTGCTTCTGCCCAAACACGCCTGGCCTATGCACTTTCCCTCGCAGCGACATACACCAGCACACCGGGTCTTTCTTGTGCTCCAAATGTCAAGGGAAAGAGTCTCAGCTCCGTCTGGCACAGAGAACAGTTTGAGGTCAACAAGCTCACGCGGAGCTTGTCCTGGACGCGTGGAAACCTGTATTTGCAGCACATTCCAGTGGCAGCCCTCTTTCTTTTACAGCCTGCGCAGCGCCGTCAGATGGCGGTGCTCTCTGCACCTGCCTTCTCGCTTCCAAGTAGCACGGCCAACCTTCCAGCCCTTTGCAGGGAGGGAAGAGGCGGCTAGGCGTCTCGCACAGAAGAACGTGCCAGGACGCAAAGATGTTCTTCCTTTCTCCTCCTCCTTGCCCGAGCTGTGGTGCTGTGTGGAAAGTCTCGGCCAGCGAAAAGCTAATGCAGCAAGTGTTTCTCTCCTGACGCATTTCGCTGAGCGAGAGCTACACGGGCACTTTCGACTCTGGGAAACAGCAAGAGAATGACTGGACGTCGAGCTGAGGGAAATCCGCGCACGGCACACTGTGGCTGCGTGCAGCGTTCACGCTGAAGAGCGGCAAAGCTCCAAGCCATCGCTGGGCTTCAGTTCTGTCCGGAGCACAGAAGGCGAAGAACGAAGCAGCCGGGCACGGGGCTTCGCATGCACCGGAGCGCATTTCAACTGTCCAGCCAAGAGCTGCTTCGCAAGCAGATTCAGCTGACAATGCTCTGGCTGCTTCAGAAGGTAAGGCGCAGCCCTTGCACTCCCAGCACACAACCTGGCCAGAAACGGGTTCTTAAACCTTCAGGGCTGCAGAGTCCACGCGGCTTGAGCACAGCCAGAAGGAGGCGTCCAGAAAGAAGGCGTTCTTCGAGTACCCCCCCCTTCTCCAAGCAGCCTGGAAACTGAGCACAACACACTGCGGCTCGGGGGCTTCCTTCTCGGCTAGACGTACCGGCACGTTATTCACTCTCGCAGCTCCGTTGCCCACTTGCAGCAGCTGCTGCTACCAAAGCAAAAGGCTCCCGAAGTAAAACCTTTTACTGCTGGGCTGCACGTTCGCCTTGCCTCGCCTAAAGCACCAGAAACTGTCCGCTGCACTCTGTATTGCCATTCTCTGCCGCATCTACCACTGTCACCTCGGCACCTGCAAGCATAAAGCTGGGCACGATTCTTTCCAGGGAAAGCTGGAAGAGAACTAGGTAGCGGCACAAGTAGCTGCAAGTGGAACTTTCTGTGTTCAGCTGCTAACGTGAATGCGCAGAGAAGCGAGTGACAGCCACGCTTCCCCTCGCAGCCTGTGCGATGCGCACAGCAGCTCGGTGCCCTGCCTTCATGCTTATGCTCTTCGTACCATGCGGCGCTTTCGTTCTGCCGGAGCCGAGCCGTCGTCTTACTTGCCGCACAGAAGAGCACTGCGCCGGCAGCGAAATGCTCCAGCCGGCTGCTTCTGCCCAAACACGCCTGGCCTATGCACTTTCCCTCGCAGCGACATACACCAGCACACCGGGTCTTTCTTGTGCTCCAAATGTCAAGGGAAAGAGTCTCAGCTCCGTCTGGCACAGAGAACAGTTTGAGGTCAACAAGCTCACGCGGAGCTTGTCCTGGACGCGTGGAAACCTGTATTTGCAGCACATTCCAGTGGCAGCCCTCTTTCTTTTACAGCCTGCGCAGCGCCGTCAGATGGCGGTGCTCTCTGCACCTGCCTTCTCGCTTCCAAGTAGCACGGCCAACCTTCCAGCCCTTTGCAGGGAGGGAAGAGGCGGCTAGGCGTCTCGCACAGAAGAACGTGCCAGGACGCAAAGATGTTCTTCCTTTCTCCTCCTCCTTGCCCGAGCTGTGGTGCTGTGTGGAAAGTCTCGGCCAGCGAAAAGCTAATGCAGCAAGTGTTTCTCTCCTGACGCATTTCGCTGAGCGAGAGCTACACGGGCACTTTCGACTCTGGGAAACAGCAAGAGAATGACTGGACGTCGAGCTGAGGGAAATCCGCGCACGGCACACTGTGGCTGCGTGCAGCGTTCACGCTGAAGAGCGGCAAAGCTCCAAGCCATCGCTGGGCTTCAGTTCTGTCCGGAGCACAGAAGGCGAAGAACGAAGCAGCCGGGCACGGGGCTTCGCATGCACCGGAGCGCATTTCAACTGTCCAGCCAAGAGCTGCTTCGCAAGCAGATTCAGCTGACAATGCTCTGGCTGCTTCAGAAGGTAAGGCGCAGCCCTTGCACTCCCAGCACACAACCTGGCCAGAAACGGGTTCTTAAACCTTCAGGGCTGCAGAGTCCACGCGGCTTGAGCACAGCCAGAAGGAGGCGTCCAGAAAGAAGGCGTTCTTCGAGTACCCCCCCCTTCTCCAAGCAGCCTGGAAACTGAGCACAACACACTGCGGCTCGGGGGCTTCCTTCTCGGCTAGACGTACCGGCACGTTATTCACTCTCGCAGCTCCGTTGCCCACTTGCAGCAGCTGCTGCTACCAAAGCAAAAGGCTCCCGAAGTAAAACCTTTTACTGCTGGGCTGCACGTTCGCCTTGCCTCGCCTAAAGCACCAGAAACTGTCCGCTGCACTCTGTATTGCCATTCTCTGCCGCATCTACCACTGTCACCTCGGCACCTGCAAGCATAAAGCTGGGCACGATTCTTTCCAGGGAAAGCTGGAAGAGAACTAGGTAGCGGCACAAGTAGCTGCAAGTGGAACTTTCTGTGTTCAGCTGCTAACGTGAATGCGCAGAGAAGCGAGTGACAGCCACGCTTCCCCTCGCAGCCTGTGCGATGCGCACAGCAGCTCGGTGCCCTGCCTTCATGCTTATGCTCTTCGTACCATGCGGCGCTTTCGTTCTGCCGGAGCCGAGCCGTCGTCTTACTTGCCGCACAGAAGAGCACTGCGCCGGCAGCGAAATGCTCCAGCCGGCTGCTTCTGCCCAAACACGCCTGGCCTATGCACTTTCCCTCGCAGCGACATACACCAGCACACCGGGTCTTTCTTGTGCTCCAAATGTCAAGGGAAAGAGTCTCAGCTCCGTCTGGCACAGAGAACAGTTTGAGGTCAACAAGCTCACGCGGAGCTTGTCCTGGACGCGTGGAAACCTGTATTTGCAGCACATTCCAGTGGCAGCCCTCTTTCTTTTACAGCCTGCGCAGCGCCGTCAGATGGCGGTGCTCTCTGCACCTGCCTTCTCGCTTCCAAGTAGCACGGCCAACCTTCCAGCCCTTTGCAGGGAGGAAAGAGGCGGCTAGGCGTCTCGCACAGAAGAACGTGCCAGGACGCAAAGATGTTCTTCCTTTCTCCTCCTCCTTGCCCGAGCTGTGGTGCTGTGTGGAAAGTCTCGGCCAGCGAAAAGCTAATGCAGCAAGTGTTTCTCTCCTGACGCATTTCGCTGAGCGAGAGCTACACGGGCACTTTCGACTCTGGGAAACAGCAAGAGAATGACTGGACGTCGAGCTGAGGGAAATCCGCGCACGGCACACTGTGGCTGCGTGCAGCGTTCACGCTGAAGAGCGGCAAAGCTCCAAGCCATCGCTGGGCTTCAGTTCTGTCCGGAGCACAGAAGGCGAAGAACGAAGCAGCCGGGCACGGGGCTTCGCATGCACCGGAGCGCATTTCAACTGTCCAGCCAAGAGCTGCTTCGCAAGCAGATTCAGCTGACAATGCTCTGGCTGCTTCAGAAGGTAAGGCGCAGCCCTTGCACTCCCAGCACACAACCTGGCCAGAAACGGGTTCTTAAACCTTCAGGGCTGCAGAGTCCACGCGGCTTGAGCACAGCCAGAAGGAGGCGTCCAGAAAGAAGGCGTTCTTCGAGTACCCCCCCCTTCTCCAAGCAGCCTGGAAACTGAGCACAACACACTGCGGCTCGGGGGCTTCCTTCTCGGCTAGACGTACCGGCACGTTATTCACTCTCGCAGCTCCGTTGCCCACTTGCAGCAGCTGCTGCTACCAAAGCAAAAGGCTCCCGAAGTAAAACCTTTTACTGCTGGGCTGCACGTTCGCCTTGCCTCGCCTAAAGCACCAGAAACTGTCCGCTGCACTCTGTATTGCCATTCTCTGCCGCATCTACCACTGTCACCTCGGCACCTGCAAGCATAAAGCTGGGCACGATTCTTTCCAGGGAAAGCTGGAAGAGAACTAGGTAGCGGCACAAGTAGCTGCAAGTGGAACTTTCTGTGTTCAGCTGCTAACGTGAATGCGCAGAGAAGCGAGTGACAGCCACGCTTCCCCTCGCAGCCTGTGCGATGCGCACAGCAGCTCGGTGCCCTGCCTTCATGCTTATGCTCTTCGTACCATGCGGCGCTTTCGTTCTGCCGGAGCCGAGCCGTCGTCTTACTTGCCGCACAGAAGAGCACTGCGCCGGCAGCGAAATGCTCCAGCCGGCTGCTTCTGCCCAAACACGCCTGGCCTATGCACTTTCCCTCGCAGCGACATACACCAGCACACCGGGTCTTTCTTGTGCTCCAAATGTCAAGGGAAAGAGTCTCAGCTCCGTCTGG
>JANXIP010000266.1:0-86091 GCA_026167965.1 Cyanocitta stelleri | reverse complement strand
AATCCCCAAAATCCCCCTTAAACCCCACTAAAACCCCCCCAAATTCCCAAAAATCCCCCCAAATCCCCCTTAAATCCCACTAAACCCCCCCCAAATCCCCCTTAAATCCCACTAAAACCCCCCAAATCCTCCCCAAATTCCCCAAAACCCCCCCAAATTCCCCTTAAATCCCCCAAAATCCCCCAAAATTCCCCTTAAATCCCCCCAAATCCCCCAAAATTCCCCTTAAACCCCTCTAAAACCCCCCCAAATCCCCAAAATTCCCCTTAAATCCCCCCCAAATCCCCCTTAAACCCCTCTAAAACCCCCCCAAATTCCCTTTAAATCCCCCCAAAATTCCCAAATCCCGCTCACCGCTCTCCGACAGCTCCGATTCCTCCTCCTCTTCTTCCTCCTCCTCCTCCTCCTCCTCCTCCTCCTCCCCCTCCCCCCCGAGCATTTTTAGGGTCTCCTCGGCCCCCTCGGGGTCCCCGGCCCGGAGCTGCTGAGCCCGGAGGCGCCTCAGGACCTGGCGCTGGAAAATCGGGAATTTGGGGAATTTTTGGGGAATTTTGGGGAATTTTGGGAATTTCGGGAATTCCGGACTCGAGGGCACGGGGGATGGTCCCGGAAAGATCCCCAAAAAAATCACCCAGCACCCCCAGAAAGGTCAAAATCCCCTAAAATCCACCCCCAAATCCACCCCAAATCGCCCAAATTCACCCCAAAATCTGTCCCAGATCTCCTGAAATTCACCCCAAATCAACCAAATCCACCCTAAATCCACCCAAATTCACCCCAAATCCCCCAAATCAACCCCAAATTCCCAAAATCGACCTCAAATCCAACAAAATCCACCCCAAATCGCCCAAATTCACCCCAAAATCTGTCCCAGATCTCCTGAAATTCACCCCAAATCACCCAAATCCACCCTAAATCCACCCAAATTCACCCCAAATCCACCAAATCAACCCCAAATTCCCCAAAATCGACCTCAAATCCAACAAAATCCACCCAAAATCGCCCAAATTCACCCCAAAATCTGTCCCAGATCTCCTGAAATTCACCCCAAATCAACCAAATCCACCCTAAATCCACCCAAATTCACCCCAAATCCCCCAAATCAACCCCAAATTCCCCAAAATCGACCTCAAATCCAACAAAATCCACCCCAAATCGCCCAAATTCACCCCAAAATCTGTCCCAGATCTCCTGAAATCGACCCCAAATCACCCAAATTCACCCCAAAATCTGTCCCAGATCACCTCAAATCAACCCAGGACCCCCAAAAAGCCCAAAAAATCCACCCCAAATCAACCAAATCCACCCTTAAATCCACCCAAATTCACCCCAAATCCCTCAAAATCCACCCCAAATCCCCAAAATCGACCCCAAATCCACCAAAATCAACCCCAAATCACCCAAATTCACCCCAAATCCCCCAAATCAACCCCAAATCCCCCAAAATCGACCCCAAATCCACCAAAATCGACCCCAAATCACCCAAATTCACCCCAAATCCCCCAAAACAACCCCAAATCCCCCAAAAATCAACCCCAAATCCCTCAAAATTGACCCCTAAACCCCAAAATCCACCCCAAAATCCCCCAAAATCGACCCCAAATCCACCAAAATCGACCCCCAAATCCACCAAAATCCACCCCAAATCGCCCAAATTCACCCCAAAATCTGTCCCAAATCACCCCAAAATCGACCCCAAATCGCCCAAATTCACCCCCAAAATCTGTCCCAGATCACCTGAAATCAACCCAGGACCCCCAAAAAGCCCAAAATTCCCCCAAAATCTGTCCCAGATCACCTAAAATCCACCCCAAATCACCCAAATCCACCCTAAATCCACCCAAATTCACCCCAAATCCCCCAAATCAACCCCAAATCCCCCAAAATTGACCCCTAAAACCCCAAAATCCACCCCAAATCACCCAAATTCACCCCAAATCCCCAAAAACAACCCCAAATCCCCCAAAATCAACCCCAAATCCCTCAAAATTGACCCCTAAACCCCCAAAATCCACCCCAAATCTGACCCCAAATCCACCAAAATCCACCCAAATCACCCAAATTCACCCCAAATCCCCAAAAACAACCCCAAATCCACCAAAATCAACCCAAATCCCTCAAAATTGACCCCTAAACCCCCAAAATCCACCCCAAATCCCCCAAAAATCAACCCCAAATCCACCAAAATTGACCCCAAATCGCCCAAATTCACCCCAAAATCTGTCCCAGATCACCTCAAATCAACCCAGCATCCCCAAAAAGCCCAAAATTCCCCCAAAATCTGTCCCAGATTACCAAAATCCACCCCAAATCAACCAAATCCACCCTAAATCCACCCAAATTCACCCCAAATCCCCCAAATCAACCCCAAATCCCCCAAATTCACCCCAAATCCCCCAAATCAACCCCAAATCCCCCAAAATCCCCCCAAATCCCTCAAATCCACCCCAAATCTGTCCCAGATCTCCTAAAACCACACCCCAAATTACCCAAAATCCACCCCAAATCCCTCAAACTCGACCCCAAATCCCCTAAAATCCCCCCCAAATCCACCCCCAATCCCCCAAAATCGACCCAATAACCCTCAAAACTCCCCCAAAATCTGTCCCAGATCCCCTAAAATCAACCCAGGACCCCAAAAGACCCCAGAAAACCCAAAATCCCCTAAAACGCACCCAAAAATCTGTCCCAGATCACCCAAATTCACCCCAAATCACCCAAATTCACCCGAAATCCACCCAAATCCACCCCAAATCCACCAAATTCACCCCAAATCCCTCAAAATGGGACCCCAAATCCCCTAAAATCCACCCAGGAGCCCCAAAATCCCCCCAATATCCCCCAAAATCACCCCAAAATCTGTCCCAGATCACCTATAATATCCACCCCAAATCACCCAAATCCACCCCAAATCACCCAAATTTCACCCCAAATCCCTCAAATCAACCCCAAATCTCCCAATATCAACCCCAAATCCCTCAAAATTGACCCCTAAACCCCCAAAATCCACCCCAAATCCCCCAAAATCGAACCTAAAAGCCAAAATCCCCCCCAAATGCCCTCAAATCCACCCCAAATCTGTCCCAGATCTCCTAAAAACCCACCCCAAATTACCCAAAATCCACCCCAAATCCCTCAAACTCGACCCCCAAATCCCCTATAAATCCCCACAAATCCACCCCAAATCCCCCATAAATCTACCCAAAACCCCTCAAAATTCCCCCAAAAGTCTGTTCCAGATCCCCTAAAATCAACCAGGGCCCCAAAAGACCCCAGAAAATCCCATAATTCCCCTAAAACGCACCCAAAATCTGTCCCATGATCACCCAAAATCCTACCCCAAATGCACCCAAATTCACCCCAAATCACCCAAATCCACCCCAAATCCACCAAATTCACCCCAAATCCCTCAAAATGGACCCCAAATCCCCTAAAATCCACCCATGGAGCCCCCAAAATCCCCCCCAAATCCCCCAAAATCACCCCAAAATCTGTCCCAGATCACCTAGAAATCCACCCCAAATCAACCCCAAATTCCCCCTAAATCCACCTCAAATCGCCCAAATTCACCCCAAAATCTGTCCCAAATCGCCCAAATTCACCCAAAATCTGTCCCAGATCACCCGAAATCAACCCAGGACCCCCAAATAGCCCAAAATTCGCCCCAAAATCTGTCCCAGATTACCAAAATCCACCCCGAAATCACCCCAAACTCCACCCTAAATCCACCCCAAATCCCCCAAAATCGACCCTAAATCCCATAAAATCCCCCCAAGATCCACCAAACCCCCAAAATCCACCCAAATCCCTCAAATCCACCCCAAAATCTGTCCCAGATCTCCTAAAAATTCAACCCCAAATTTACCCAAAATCGACCCCTAAATTACCCAAAATTCGACCCAAATCCCCTAAAATCCCCCAAAATCCACCCCCAAATCTACCCAAAACCCCTCAAAATTTCCGACAAAATCTGTTCCAGATCCCCTAAAATTCGATCCAGGACCCCTAAAATGACCCCAAAAAACCCAAAATCCCCCCAAACCCCCCCAATATCCTCCAAAAATCCCCAAAACCCCCCCAAAAATCCCTGAAAAATCCCCCCAAAATCCCCTAAAATCCCTAAAAATCCCCAAAAAATCCCCAAAATCCCCCCAAAATCCCCAAAACCCCCAAAAATCCCCCAAAATCCTCCAAAAACCCCCCAAAATCCCCCCAAAATCCCCCCAAAATCCCTGAAAATTCCTGCCAAAGATTCCAAGAAATCCCCTAAAAGTCCCCTCAAAAATCCTCCAAAATCCCCAAAAATCCTCCTAAATCCCCAAAAAAATCCCCCCAAATCCCCAAAAAATCCTCAAAAAATCCCTCAAAAACCCCCCAAAAATCCCCAAAAAAACCCTCTAAAAATCCCCAAAATCCCTCAAAAACCCCCAAAATCCCTCAAAAATCCCCTAAAATCCCCCCAAAGATTCCCCCAAACCGCCCCAAAATCCCTCCAAAATCCCCTAAAATCCCCCAAAAATCCCCCCAAATCCCTCCAAAATCCCCCAAAAATCCCCCAAAATCCTCCAAAATCCCCCAAATCCCCAAAATTCCCCCAAAATCCCTCAAAAATCCCCCAAAATCCCTCCAAAAATCACCAAAATCCCCTAAATTCTCCCCAAAATATCCACCAAAATTCCCCAAAAAATCCCCAAACCCCCCCTAAAGCCCCTAAAATCCTCCAAAATCCCCCAAATACCCCAAATCATCCCAAAATCCCCCAAAAATCCCCAAAACCCCCTAAAATCCCCCCCAAAATCACCAAAAAATCCTCCAAAATCATTCAAAAAATCCTCTAGAAATCCTGGAAAAATCCCCCCAAAATCCCTCCAAAATTCCCCAAAAATCCCCCAAAAATCCCCAAAACCCCCAAAAATCCCCCCAAAATCCTCCAAAATCCCCCAAAAATCCCCAAAATCCCCCAAAATCCCCAAAAATCCCCCAAACCCCCCCAAAATCCCCCAAAAATCCCTCAAAATCCCCCAAAACCCCCCACAAAATCCTCCAAAAATCCCCAAAACCCCCCAAAATCCCTCTAAATCCCCCAAAACCCCCAAAATCACCAAAATTCCCCCCAAAATCCCTGAAAAATCCCCCCAAAATCCCCAACATCCCTCAAAAATCCCTGAAAAATCCCCCAAAGTTCCCAAAAATCCCCTAAAATCCCTCAAAAATCCTCCAAAATCCCCCCAAAATCCCCCAAAAATCCCCCCCAAAATCCCTCAAAATCCCCCAAAATCCCTCAAAAATCCCCCCAAAACCCCCCAAAATCCCAAAAAAATCCCCCATAAATCCCCAAAAAATCCCCCAAAACCCCCCCAAAATCCCCCAAACCACCCAAAATCCCCCAAAAATCCCCAAAAAATCCTCCAAAATCCCTCAAAAATATCCCCCTAAAATCCCCCAAAACCCCCCACAATATCCCCAAAAAATCCCCAAAATCCCCTAAACCCCCATAAATCCCCCCAAAATCCCCCAAAATCCTGAAAAATCCCCCAAAACCCCCCCATATCCCCCCAAAACCCCCCAAAATTCCCCAAAATTCCCCCAAAAATCCCTGAAAAATCCCTCAAAATCCCCCAAAAATCCCCAAAATCCCCCAAAACCCCCCACAAAATCCCCAAAAATCCCCAAAAAATCCCCCAAATCCCCTCAAAAACCCCCTAAACCTCCCCAAAAATCCCAAAACCCCCCAAAATCTCCCAAAACCCCCCAAAATCCTCCAAAATCCCCCAAAAATCCTCCCAAAATCCCCCCAAAATCCCTCAAACTCCCCAAAATCCCCAAAAAATTCCTCAAAACCCCCAAAAATCCTCCAAAACCCCCCCAAAATCCTCAAAACCCCCTAAATCCCCCAACCCCCCCCCAAAATCCCTAAAAAACCCCCCCAAAATCCCCCAAAACCCCCTACAAAATCCCCAAAAAAATCCCCCAAAATCCCCAAAATGCCCCCAAAAATCCCCGAAAATCCCCCAAAACCCCCCAAAATCCCCAAAAATCCCCCAAAATCCCCCAAAACCCCCCCAAAATCCCCCAAAAACCCCCCAAAATCCCCCAAAATTACCCCAAAAATCCCCCAAAAACCCCCCAAAATCCTCCAAAATCCTCCAAAATCCCCCCAAAATCCCTCAAAAATCCTCCAAAATTCCCAAAAATCCCCTAAAAATCCCCCAGAACCCCCCAAAATCCCCAAAAATCCCCCAAAAATCCCAAAAAAATCCTCCAAAATACCCCCAAAATCCCTCAAAATCCCCCAAAAATCCCTCAAAAATCCCCCAAAATCCCTAAAAATCCCCAAAAAATCCCCCCATATCCCCCAAAACCCCCCAAAATTCCCCCAAAAATCCCCAAAATCCCCCAAAACCCCCACAAAATCCCCAAAAAATCCCCCAAATCCCCTCAAAAATCCCCCTAAACCTCCCCAAAAATCCCCAAACCCCCCCCAAAATCTCCCAAAACCCCCCCAAAATCCTCCAAAATCCCCCAAAAATCCTCCAAAATCCCCCCAAAATCCCTCAAAATCCCCCAAAATCCCCCAAAAATCCCTAAAAATCCCCCAAAATCCCCAAAAAATCCCCCCAAAATCCCCTCAAAAATCCCTCAAAACCCCCCAAAATCCCCAAAACCCCCCCAAAATCCCCAAAAAATCCCCCAAACCCCCCCCAAAATCCCCCAAAACCCCCCACAAAATCCCCAAAAAAATCCCCCAAAAATCCCCAAAATGCCCCCAAAAATCCCCAAAAATCCCCCTAAATCCCCCTAAAATCCCTCAAAAATCCTCCAAAATTCCCAAAAAATCCCTGAAAACCCCCCAAAATCCCCCAAAACCCCCCCCAAAATCCCCCCAAAATCACCAAAAAATCCCCCAAAAATCACCAAAATTCCCCCAAAAACCCCCCAAAATCCCCCTAAAATCCCCCAAAATCCCTCAAAAATCCTCCAAAATTCCCAAAAATCCCCTAAAAATCCCCCAAAATCCCCCAAATCCTCCAAAACCCCCCCAAAATCCCCCCAAAATCACCAAAAAATCCCCCAAAAATCACCAAAATTCCCCAAAACCCCCCACAAAATCCCTCCAAAATCCCCAAAAATCCCAAAAAATCCCTGAAAATCCCCCCAAACCCCCCAAAATGCCCCCCGACCCCCCGAAGGGGCGGCGTTGCCCACCGTCAGCGGGCCGTGGCCGGCGGCGGCGGGGCGCAGCCCAGGGCGCTCCGGAGCGGGGCCAGCAGCTGCCCCGGGGCCGAGCCCAAATCCTCCAGGCTCAGAGCCACGTTCAAGCCACGTGCGGCACTCCTGGGAATGGCACCGGGATTGGCACCGGGAAGGGCACCGGGAAGGGCACCGGGAATGGCACCGGGAATGGGGGAAGGGCACCGGGAATGGCACCGGGAATGGCACCGGGAATGGGGGAATGGCACCGGAAGGGCAGCGGGAATGAGGGAATGGCACCGGGAATGGCACCGGGAAGGGCACCGGGAAGGGCACCGGGAATGGGGGAATGGCACCGGGAATGGCACCGGGAATGGCACCGGGAAGGGCAGCGGGAATGGGGGAATGGCACCGGGAATGGCACCAGGAATGGCACCGGGAATGGGGGAAGGGCACCGGGAATGGCACCGGGAATGGGGGAATGGCACCGGGAAGGGCACCGGGAATGGCACCGGGAAGGGCACCTGGAAGGGCACCTGGAAGGGCAGTGGGAATGGCACCGGGAATGGCACCGGGAATGGCACCGGGAATGGGGGAAGGGCACCGGGAATGGTATCGGGAATGGGGGAATGAGGGAATGGCACCGGGAATGGGGGAAGGGCACTGGGAATGGCACCGGGAATGAGGGAATGGCACCGGGAATGGCACCGGGAATGGCACCGGGAATGGGGGAATGGCACCGGGAATGGCACCGGGAATGGCACCGGGAATGAGGGAATGGCACCGGGAATGGCACCAGGAATGGGGGAATGGCACCGGGAAGGGCACCGGGAATGGCACCGGGAATGGGGGAATGGGGGAATGGCACCGGGAATGGCACTGGGAATGGCACCGGGAAGGGCACCGGGAATGGCACCGGGAATGGCACCGGGAAGGGCACCGGGAATGGCACCAGGAAGGGCACCGGGAATGGCAACGGGAATGGCACCGGGAGTGAGGGAATGGGGGAATGGCACCGGGAATGGCACCGGGAAGGGCAGCGGGAATGGGGGAAGGGCACCGGGAATGGCACCGGGAATGGCACCAGGAAGGGCACCGGGAAGGGCACCGGGAAGGGCACCGGGAATGGCACCGGGAAGGGCACCTGGAAGGGCACTGGGAATGAGGGAATGGCACCGGGAAGGGGCACCGGGAATGGCAGTGGGAATGGGGGAATGGCACCGGGAATGGCACCGGGAAGGGCACCGGGAATGGGGGAAGGGCACCGGGAATGGGGGGAAGGGCACCGGGAAGGGCACCGGGAATGGCACCGGGAAGGGCACCTGGAAGGGCAGTGGGAATGGCACCGGGAATGGCACCGGGGAATGAGGGAATGGCACCAGGAATGGCACCGGGAATGGGGGAATGGCACCGGGAATGGCACCGGGAATGGCACCGGGAATGGGGGAAGGGCACCGGGAAGGGGCAGTGGGAAGGGCACCGGGAATGGCACCGGGAATGGCACCGGGAATGAGGGAATGGCACCGGGAATGGCACCGGGAATGGGGGAATGGCACCGGGAAGGGCACCGGGAATGGCACCGGGAAGGGCACCTGGAAGGGCACCGGGAAGGGCAGTGGGAATGGCACCGGGAATGGCACCGGGAATGGCACCGGGAATGGGGGAAGGGCACCGGGAATGGTATCGGGAATGGGGGAATGAGGGAATGGCACCGGGGAATGGGGGAAGGGCACTGGGAATGGCACCGGGAATGAGGGAATGGCACCGGGAATGGCACCGGGAATGGCACCGGGAATGGGGGAATGGCACCGGGAATGGCACCGGGAATGGCACCGGGAATGAGGGAATGGCACCGGGAATGGCACCAGGAATGGGGGAATGGCACCGGGAAGGGCACCGGGAATGGCACCGGGAATGGGGGAATGGGGGGAATGGCACCGGGAATGGCACTGGGAATGGCACCGGGAAGGGCACCGGGAATGGCACCGGGAATGGCACCGGGAAGGGCACCGGGAATGGCACCAGGAAGGGCACCGGGAATGGCAACGGGAATGGCACCGGGAGTGAGGGAATGGCACCGGGAATGGCACCAGGAATGGGGGAATGGCACCGGGAAGGGCACCGGGAATGGCACCGGGAATGGGGGAATGGGGGAATGGCACCGGGAATGGCACTGGGAATGGGGGAATGGCACGGGAATGGCACCGGGAATGGGGGAATGGCACCGGGAAGGGCACCGGGAATGGGGGAAGGGCACCGGGAATGGCACCGGGAATGGGGGAAGGGCACCAGGAATGGCACCGGGAAGGGCACCGGGAAGGGCAGCGGGAAGGGCAGCAGGAATGGGGGAAGGGCACCGGGGAATGGCACCAGGAATGGCACCGGGAATGGCACCGGGAATGGGGGAAGGGCACAGGGAATGGCACCAGGAATGGCACCAGGAATGGCACCGGGAATGGCACCGGGAATGGGGGAATGGCACCGGGAATGGCACCGGGAATGGCACTGGGAATGGCACCGGGAAGGGCACCGGAAGGGCAGCGGGAATGGGGGAATGGCACCGGGAATGGCACCGGGAATGGCACCAGGAATGGCACTGGGAAGGGCACCGGGAAGGGCAGCGGGAATGGCACGGGAATGGCACCGGGAATGGCACCGGGAATGGGGGAATGGCACCGGGAATGGCACCGGGAATGGCACCAGGAATGGCACCGGGAATGGCACCGGGAAGGGCACCGGGAAGGGCAGCGGGAAGGGCAGCGGGAAGGGCACCGGGAATGGGGGGAATGGCACCGGGAATGGCACCGGGAATGGCACCGGGAAGGGCACCGGGAATGGGGGAAGGGCACCGGGAATGGCACCGGGAAGGGCACCGGGAATGGGGGAATGGCAACCGGGAATGGCACCAGGAATGGCACCGGGAATGGCACCGGGAATGGGGGAAGGGCACAGGGAATGGCACCAGGAATGGCACCGGGAATGGCACCGGGAATGGGGGAATGGCACCGGGAATGGCACCGGGAATGGCACTGGGAATGGCACCGGGAAGGGCACCGGGAAGGGCAGCGGGAATGGGGGAATGGCACCGGGAATGGCACCGGGAATGGCACCAGGAATGGCACCGGGAATGGGGGAATGGGGGAATGGCACCGGGAAGGGCACCGGGAATGGGGGAAGGGCACCGGGAAGGGCAGCGGGAATGGCACCGGGAATGGCACCGGGAATGGCACCGGGAATGGGGGAATGGCACCGGGAATGGCACCGGGAATGGCACCGGGAAGGGCAGCGGGAAGGGCAGCGGGAAGGGCACCGGGAATGGGGGAATGGCACCGGGAATGGCACCGGGAATGGCACCGGGAAGGGCACCGGGAATGGCACCGGGAATGGGGGAATGGGGGAATGGCACCGGGAAGGGCACTGGGAATGGCACCGGGAATGGCACCGGGAATGGCACTGGGAATGGCACTGGGAATGGGGGAATGGCACCGGGAATGGCACCGGGAAGGGCAGCGGGAAGGGCACCGGGAATGGGGGGAAGGGCACCGGGAATGGCACCGGGAATGGCACCAGGAATGGCACCGGGAAGGGCACCGGGAATGGCACCGGGAAGGGCACCGGGAATGGCACCGGGAATGGGGGAATGGCACCGGGAATGGCACCGGGAAGGGCAGCGGAAGGGCACCGGGAATGGGGGAAGGGCACCGGGAATGGCACCGGGAATGGCACCGGGAAGGGCACCGGAATGGCACCGGGAATGGCACCGGGAAGGGCACCGGGAAGGGCACCGGGAATGGCACCGGGAATGGCACCGGAAGGGCAGCGGGAATGGGGGAAGGGCACCGGGAATGGCACCAGGAATGGCACCGGGAATGGCACCGGGAAGGGCACCGGGAAGGGCACCGGGAATGGCACCGGGAATGGCACCGGGGAATGGGGGAATGGCACCGGGAATGGCACCGGGAATGGCACTGGGAATGGCACCGGGAAGGGCACCGGGAAGGGCAGCGGGAATGGGGGAATGGCACCGGGAATGGCACCGGGAATGGCACCGGGAAGGGCACCGGGAATGGGGGAATGGCACCGGGAATGGCACCGGGAATGGCACCGGAAGGGCACCGGGAATGGCACCGGGAATGGGGGAATGGGGGAATGGCACCGGGAAGGGCACTGGGAATGGCACCGGGAATGGCACCGGGAATGGCACCGGGAATGCAGCGGGAAGGGCACCGGGAATGGGGGAAGGGCACCGGGAATGGCACCGGGAATGGCACCGGGAAGGGCACCGGGAATGGCACCGGGAATGGCACCGGGAAGGGCAGCGGGAAGGGCACGGGAATGGGGGAATGGCACCGGGAATGGCACCAGGAATGGCACCGGGAATGGCACCGGGAATGGGGGAAGGGCACCGGGAATGGCACCAGGAATGGCACCGGGAATGGCAACGGGAAGGGCACCGGGAAATGGCACCGGGAATGGCACCGGGAATGGGGGAATGGCACCGGGAATGGCACCGGGAATGGCACCGGGAAGGGCACCGGGGAATGGGGGAATGGCACCGGGAATGGCACCGGGAATGGCACCAGGAATGGCACCGGGAATGGCACCGGGAAGGGCACCGGGAATGGCACCGGGAATGGGGGAATGGCACCGGAATGGCACCGGGAAGGGCACCGGGAAGGGCACCGGGAATGGCACCGGGAAGGGCACCGGGAATGGCACCGGGAAGGGCAGCGGGAAGGGCACCGGGAATGGGGGAAGGGCACCGGGGAATGGCACCGGGAATGGCACCGGGAAGGGCACCGGAATGGCACCGGGAAGGGCACCGGGAAGGGCACCGGGAATGGGGGAATGGCACCGGGAATGGCACGGGAATGGCACCAGGAATGGCACCGGGAATGGCACCGGGAATGGGGGAAGGGCACCGGGAATGGCACCAGGAATGGCACCGGGAATGGCACCGGGAAGGGCACCGGGAATGGGGGAATGGCACCGGGAATGGCACCGGGAATGGCACCGGGAAGGGCACCGGGAAGGGCACCGGGAATGGCACCGGGAAGGGCACCGGGAATGGCACCGGGAATGGGGGAAGGGCACCGGGAATGGCACCAGGAATGGCACCGGGAATGGCACCGGGAAGGGCACCGGGAATGGCACCGGGAATGGGGGAATGGCACCGGGAATGGCACCGGGAAGGGCACCGGGAAGGGCACCGGGAATGGCACCGGGAATGGGGGAATGGGGGAATGGCACCGGGAATGGCACCGGGAATGGCACCGGGAATGGCACCAGGAATGGGGGAATGGGGGAATGGCACCGGGAATGGCACCGGGAATGGCACCGGGAATGGGGGAAGGGCACCGGGAATGGCACCGGGAATGGGGGAATGGGGGAATGGCACCGGGAATGGCACCGGGAATGGCACCGGGAATGGCACCAGGAATGGCACTGGGAAGGGCACCGGGAAGGGCACCGGGAATGGCACCGGGAATGGGGGAATGGCACCGGGAATGGCACCGGGAAGGGCACCAGGAATGGCACCGGGAATGGGGGAATGGCACCGGGAAGGGCACCGGGAAGGGCACCAGGAATGGCACCGGGAATGGCACCGGGAATGGCACTGGGAAGGGCAGCGGGAATGGGGGAATGGGGGAATGGCACCGGGAATGGCACCAGGAATGGCACCGGGAATGGCACTGGGAATGGCACCGGGAATGGCACCGGGAAGGGCAGCGGGAAGGGCACCGGGAATGGGGGAATGGCACCGGGAATGGCACCGGGAATGGGGGAATGGCACCGGGAAGGGCACCGGGAATGGCACCGGGAAGGGCACCGGGAATGGGGGAAGGGCACCGGGAATGGCACCGGGAATGGGGGAATGGCACCGGGAAGGGCACCGGGAATGGCACCGGGAAGGGCACCGGGAAGGGCAGCGGGAAGGGCACCGGGAATGGGGGAATGGCACCGGGAAGGGCACCGGGAATGGCACCGGGAATGGCACCGGGAATGGCACCGGGAAGGGCACCGGGAAGGGCAGCGGGAAGGGCACCGGGAATGGGGGAATGGCACCGGGAATGGCACCGGGAATGGCACCGGGAAGGGCACCGGGAATGGGGGAAGGGCACCGGGAATGGCACCGGGAATGGGGGAATGGCACCGGGAAGGGCACCGGGAAGGGCACCGGGAATGGGGGAATGGGGGAATGGCACCGGGAATGGCACCGGGAAGGGCAGCGGGAAGGGCACCGGGAATGGGGGAATGGCACCGGGAATGGCACCGGGAATGGCACCGGGAATGGGGGAAGGGCACCGGGAATGGCACCGGGAATGGGGGAATGGGGGAATGGCACCGGGAATGGCACCGGGAATGGCACCGGGAATGGCACCAGGAATGGGGGAATGGGGGAATGGCACCGGGAATGGCACCAGGAATGGCACCGGGAATGGCACTGGGAATGGCACTGGGAATGGCACCGGGAATGGCACCGGGAAGGGCAGCGGGAAGGGCACCGGGAATGGGGGAATGGCACCGGGAATGGCACCGGGAATGGCACCGGGAAGGGCACCGGGAATGGGGGAAGGGCACCGGGAATGGCACCGGGAATGGGGGAATGGCACCGGGAAGGGCACCGGGAATGGCACCGGGAAGGGCACCGGGAAGGGCACCAGGAATGGCACCGGGAATGGCACCGGGAATGGCACCGGGAATGGCACCGGGAAGGGCACCGGGAATGGCACCGGGAATGGGGGAATGGCACCGGGAAGGGCACCGGGAAGGGCACCAGGAATGGCACCGGGAATGGCACCGGGAAGGGCACTGGGAATGGCACCGGGAATGGGGGAATGGGGGAATGGCACCGGGAATGGCACCAGGAATGGCACCGGGAATGGCACCGGGAATGGCACCGGGAATGGCACCAGGAATGGGGGAATGGGGGAATGGCACCGGGAATGGCACCAGGAATGGCACCGGGAATGGCACTGGGAATGGCACTGGGAATGGCACCGGGAATGGCACCGGGAAGGGCAGCGGGAAGGGCACCGGGAATGGGGGAATGGCACCGGGAATGGCACCGGGAATGGGGGAATGGCACCGGGAAGGGCACCGGGAATGGCACCGGGAAGGGCACCGGGAATGGGGGAAGGGCACCGGGAATGGCACCGGGAATGGGGGAATGGGGGAATGGCACCGGGAATGGCACCGGGAATGGCACCGGGAATGGCACCAGGAATGGGGGAATGGGGGAATGGCACCGGGAATGGCACCGGGAAGGGCACTGGGAATGGCACTGGGAATGGCACCGGGAATGGCACCGGGAAGGGCAGCGGGAATGGGGGAAGGGCACCGGGAATGGCACCGGGAATGGGGGAATGGGGGAATGGCACCGGGAATGGCACCGGGAATGGCACCGGGAATGGCACCAGGAATGGGGGAATGGGGGAATGGCACCGGGAATGGCACCGGGAATGGCACCGGGAATGGGGGAAGGGCACCGGGAATGGCACCGGGAATGGGGGAATGGGGGAATGGCACCGGGAATGGCACCGGGAATGGCACCGGGAATGGCACCAGGAATGGCACTGGGAAGGGCACCGGGAAGGGCACCGGGAATGGCACCGGGAATGGGGGAATGGCACCGGGAATGGCACCGGGAAGGGCACCAGGAATGGCACCGGGAATGGGGGAATGGCACCGGGAAGGGCACCGGGAAGGGCACCAGGAATGGCACCGGGAATGGCACCGGGAATGGCACTGGGAAGGGCAGCGGGAATGGGGGAATGGGGGAATGGCACCGGGAATGGCACCAGGAATGGCACCGGGAATGGCACTGGGAATGGCACCGGGAATGGCACCGGGAAGGGCAGCGGGAAGGGCACCGGGAATGGGGGAATGGCACCGGGAATGGCACCGGGAATGGGGGAATGGCACCGGGAAGGGCACCGGGAATGGCACCGGGAAGGGCACCGGGAAGGGCAGCGGGAAGGGCACCGGGAATGGGGGAATGGCACCGGGAAGGGCACCGGGAATGGCACCGGGAATGGCACCGGGAATGGCACCGGGAAGGGCACCGGGAAGGGCAGCGGGAAGGGCACCGGGAATGGGGGAATGGCACCGGGAATGGCACCGGGAATGGCACCGGGAAGGGCACCGGGAATGGGGGAAGGGCACCGGGAATGGCACCGGGAATGGGGGAATGGCACCGGGAAGGGCACCGGGAAGGGCACCGGGAATGGGGGAATGGGGGGAATGGCACCGGGAATGGCACCGGGAAGGGCAGCGGGAAGGGCACCGGGAATGGGGGAATGGCACCGGGAATGGCACCGGGAATGGCACCGGGAATGGGGGAAGGGCACCGGGAATGGCACCGGGAATGGGGGAATGGGGGAATGGCACCGGGAATGGCACCGGGAATGGCACCAGGAATGGCACTGGGAAGGGCACCGGGAAGGGCACCGGGAATGGCACCGGGAATGGGGGAATGGGGGAATGGCACCGGGAATGGCACCAGGAATGGCACCGGGAATGGCACCGGGAAGGGCACCGGGAATGGGGGAATGGCACCGGGAATGGCACCGGGAATGGGGGAATGGCACCGGGAAGGGCACCGGGAATGGGGGAATGGCACTGGGAATGGCACCGGGAAGGGCACCGGGAATGGGGGAAGGGCACCGGGAAGGGCACCGGGAATGGGGGAATGGCACCGGGAATGGCACCAGGAATGGCAACGGGAATGGGGGAATGGCACCGGGATTGGCACCGGGAATGGCACCGGGAAGGGCACCGGGAAGGGCACCGGGAATGGGGGAAGGGCACCGGGAATGGCACCGGGAATGGGGGAAGGGCACCGGGAATGAGGGAATGGCACCGGGAAGGGCACCGGGAATGGCACCGGGAATGGGGGAATGGCACCGGGAAGGGCACCGGGAATGGCACCGGGAATGGGGGAAGGGCACCGGGAATGGCACTGGGAATGGGGGAATGAGGGAATGGCACCGGGAATGGCACCGGGAATGGCACCGGGAATGGCACCGGGAAGGGCACCCGGAATGGCACCGGGAATGGGGGAATGGCACCGGGAATGAGGGAAGGGCACCAGGAATGGGGGAATGGCACCGGGAATGGCACCAGGAATGGCACCAGGAAGGGCACCGGGAAGGGCACCGGGAATGGGGGAAGGGCACCGGGAAGGGCACCGGGAATGGGGGAATGGCACCGGGAATGGCACCGGGAATGGCACCGGGAAGGGCACCGGGAAGGGCACCGGGAATGGGGGAAGGGCACCGGGAATGGCACCGGGAATGGGGGAAGGGCACCGGGAATGAGGGAATGGCACCGGGAAGGGCACCGGGAATGGCACCGGGAATGGGGGAATGGCACCGGGAAGGGCACCGGGAATGGCACCGGGAATGGGGGAAGGGCACCGGGAATGGCACCGGGAATGGGGGAATGGCACTGGGAAGGGCAGCGGGAATGAGGGAATGGCACCGGGAATGGGGGAATGGCACCGGGAATGGCACCGGGAATGGGGGAAGGGCACCGGGAATGGGGGAAGGGCAGCGGGAATGGGGGAAGGGCACCGGGAAGGGCACCGGGAATGGCACCGGGAATGGCACCGGGAATGGGGGAAGGGCACCGGGAATGGCACCGGGAAGGGCACCGGGAAGGGCACCGGGAATGGGAATTCGGGATTGGGAATGTGGGATCAGGAATGGGATTGGGAATGGGATGGGGAAGGGAGCAGAGATTGGGAACGGGGTGGGGATGGGATTTGGGATCGGGGATTTGGGATCGGGGATTTGGGATTTGGGATCGGGGATGGGATTTGGGATCGGGGATGGGATTTGGGATCGGGGATGGGATTTGGGATCAGGGATGGGATTTGGGATTTGGGATCGGGAATGGGATTTGGGATCGGGGATGGGATTTGGGATCGGGGATGGGATTTGGGATCGGGGATGGGATTTGGGATTTGGGATCGGGAATGGGATTTGGGATCGGGGATGGGATTTGGGATTTGGGATCGGGAATGGGATCGGGGATGGGATTTGGGATCGGGGATGGGATTTGGGATTTGGGATCGGGAATGGGATTTGGGATCGGGGATGGGATTTGGGATTTGGGATCGGGAATGGGATCGGGGATGGGATTTGGGATCGGGAATGGGATCAGGGATCTGGGCTGGGATTTGGGATCGGGGATGGGATCAGGGATGGGATTTGGGATCAGGGATGGGATTTGGGATCGGGGATGGGATTTGGGATCAGGGATTTGGGATCTGGATATGGGGTTTGGGATCAGGGATCAGAGCTGGGATTTGGGATCAGGGATTTGGGATCAGGATTTGGGGTTTGGGATCAGGATTTAGGATCGGGATTTGGGGTTTGGGACCCGAATCGGGATTTGGGGCGGCCCCCCCACCTCCAGGGGCTCCCCTCGGCGCAGCTGCAGCTCCCTCTGGAAGTGCTCCAGGGCCTGGGAATGCTGGCCCAGGTCCCGGAAGGATTTGGGATCAGGGATTTGGGATTTGGGATCAGGGCTGGGATTTGGGATCTGGATTTGGGATCTGGATTTGGGATCAGGATTTGGGATCTGGGATCAGGAATGGGATCGGGGATGGGATTTGGGATCGGGAATGGGATTTGGGATCAGGGATTTGGGATCTGGATATGGGGTTTGGGATCAGGGATCAGAGCTGGGATTTGGGATCAGGGATTTGGGATCCAGATTTGGGATCAGGGCTGGGATTTGGGGTCTGGATTTGGGATTTGGGATCAGAGCTGGGATTTGGGATCTGGATTTGGGATCAGGGATTTGGGATTTGGGATCAGGGCTGGGATTTGGGATCTGGATTTGGGATCTGGATTTGGGGTTTGGGATCAGGGATTTGGGATCCGGATCTGGGATCAGGATCTAGGATCAGGATTTAGGATCAGGATTTGGGGTTTGGGTTCCGGATTTAGGATCCGGATTTAGGATCCGGATTTAGGATCAGGATTTGGGGTTTGGGATCCGGATCCGGATTTAGGATCAGGATTTAGGATCAGGATTTAGGATCAGGATTTAGGATCAGGATTTGGGGTTTGGGATCCGGATCCGGATTTAGGATCAGGATTTAGGATCAGGATTTAGGATCAGGATTTGGGGTTTGGGATCCGGATTTAGGATCGGGATTTGGGGTTTGGGATCCGCATTCGGGATTTGGGTTCCGGATTTAGGATCAGGATTTGGGATTTGGGATCAGGATTTAGGATCAGGATTTGGGATTTAGGATCAGGATTTGGGATCGGGATTTGGGGTTTGGGATCCGCATTCGGGATTTGGGATCGGGATTTGGGGTTTGGGACCCGAATCGGGATTTGGGGCGGCCCCCCCACCTCCAGGGGCTCCCCTCCGCGCAGCTGCAGCTCCCTCTGGAAGTGCTCCAGGGCCTGGGAATGCTGGCCCAGGTCCCGGAAGGTTGTGGCCAGCGAGACGTGGATCAGGGCCAGCTCCCGCCTGGGGGCCCCCAGGGACTCGGCCAGGGCCAGCTGGGAGGGAAAATCCCGGGAAAAGAGGGAAAAATGCGGGAATTGGGGAAAAAAAGGGAAAGAGAGGAAAAAAAGCCAACGTTAAAAAAAAAACCCCAAAGGTAGAGACACCAAAAGGACCCGAAATACCCCAAAAATGTGAAGAGGATGGGGGGGAAGGCAGGGAAGTCCCCCCCTTGCCCCCCTCCCCAAGAATCTCCCCAAAAATCCCCCCAAAAATCCAGGAAAAGTTCCCAGAAAATCCTGAAAAAATCACCTGAAAATTCCAAAAAATCCCCCCAAAAATCCTGGAAAAGTTCCCAAAAAATCCCCCCAAAGATTCTGGAAAAGTTCCCAAAAAATCCTGAAAAAAATCCCAAAAAATCCCCCCAAAAATCCCAAAAAATCCGCCCAAAAATCCTGGAAAAGTTCCCAAAAAATCCCCCAAAAATCCCAAAAAATCCCCCCAAAAATCCTGGAAAAGCTCCCAAAAAATCCCGAAAAAGTCACCCAAAAAATCCCCCCAAAAATAAAAAAAAAATCCCCAAAAAATCCCCCCAAAAAACCCCAAAACATCCCCCCAAAAATCCTGGAAAAGTTCCCAAAAAATCCTGAAAAAAATCACCCAAAAATCCGCAAAAAATCCCCCCAAAAATCCTGGAAAAGTTCCCAAAAAATCCCCCCCAAAAATCCGGGAAAAGTTCCCAGAAAATCCTGAAAAAATCACCCGAAAATCCCCCCAAAAATCCCCCCCAAAAATCCTGAAAAAGTTCCCAAAAAATCCCCCCAAAGATTCTGGAAAAGTTCACAAAAAATCCCCCAAAAATCCCCCCAAAAATCAAAAAAAATCCCCAAAAAATCCCCCCAAAAATCCTGGAAAAGTTCCCAAAAAATCCCCCAAAAATCCCAAAAAATCCCCCCAAAAATCCTGGAAAAGTTCCCAAAAAATCCCCCCAAAAATTCTGGAAAAGTTCCCAAAAAATCCTGAAAAATCCCCCAAAAATCCCCAAAAAATCCCCCCAAAAATCCTGGAAAAGTTCCCAAAAAATCCCCCCAAAAATTCTGGAAAAGTTCCCAAAAAATCCTGAAAAATCCCCCAAAAATCCCAAAAAAATCCCCGCAAAAATCCTGGAAAAGTTCCCAAAAAATCCCCCCAAAAATTCTGGAAAAGTTCCCAAAAAATCCTGAAAAAAATCACCCAAAAATCCGCAAAAAATCCCCCCAAAAGTCCTGGAAAAGTTCCCAAAAAATCCTGAAAAAATCACCCGAAAATCCCCCCAAAAATCCTGGAAAAGTTCCCAAAAAATCCCAAAAAAATCACCCAAAAAATCCCCCCAAAATCCCAAAAAATCCCCCCAAAAATAAAAAAAAATCCCCAAAAAATCCCCCCAAAAAACCCCAAAACATCCCCCCAAAAATCCTGGAAAAGTTCCCAAAAAATCCTGAAAAAATCCCCCCAAAAATCCTGGAAATGTTCCCAAAAAATCCCCCAAAAATCCCCCCCCAAAAATAAAAAAAAAATCCCCCAAAAATCCCCCAAAAAACCCAAAAAATGCCCCCAAAAATCCTGGAAAAGTTCCCAAAAAATCCTGGAAAAATCCCCCAAAAATCCCCCCAAAAATAAAAAAAAAATCCCCCCAAAAATCCTGGAAAAGTTCCCAAAAAATCCTGAAAAAATCACCCAAAAATCCCCCCAAAAATCAAAAAATATCCCCAAAAAATCCCCCAAAATTCCGAAAAATCCCCCCAAAAATCCCTCAAAAAAAAACCCATAAAATCCTTCCAAAAATCCCCAAAAAATCCCCCAAAAATTCCCAAAAAAATAAAAAAAAACCAAAATCCCCCCAAAAATCCCAAAATAATCCCCAAAATTCCCAAAAAAATCTCCCAAAAAATCCAAAGAATCCCCCAAAAATTCCCCAAAAAATCCTAAAAAAAAATCCCAAAAAATTCCTGAAAAGATCCCCTAAAATCCCCCCAAAAATGCCCATAAGTCCCAAAAAATTCCTCCAAAAATTCCCCAAAAATCACCCCAAAAATTAAAAAAAAAATCCCCCAAACATCCCCAAAAATTCCCCTGAAAAATCCCAAAAAATTCCCAAAAAAGTCCCAAATAAATCCCAAAAAAATCTCAAAAAATCCCCCAAAAATAAAAAAAAAATCCCCCTAAAATCCCAAAAAAATCGAAAAAAAATCCCCCCAAAATCGAAAAAAACATAAAAAAAATCTCCAAAAATCCCCCAAAAAATCCCCAAAAAATTCCAAAAAAATCCCCCAAAAATAAAAAAAAAATCCCCCAAAAGTCCCCCAGAAATTCGAAAAAAAAACCCCCAAAAATCTCAAAAAATCCCCCAAAAATAAAAAAAAATCCCCCAAAAATCCCCCAAAAAATCGAAAAAAATCCCCCAAAAAATCTCAAAAAATCCCCCAAAAATAAAAAAAACCCCCAAAAATCCCCCAAAAATTCGAAAAAAATCCCCCAAAAAATCTCAAAAAATCCCCCAAAAATCAAAAAAAAATCCCCCAAAAATCCAAAAAAAATTCGAAAAAATCCCCAAAAAATCTCGAAAAAAACCCCAAAAATCCCCCAAAAATTCGAAAAAAATCCCCCAAAAAATCTCAAAAAATCCCCCAAAAATAAAAAAATAAATCCCCCCAAAATAAAAAAAAATCCCCCAAATATCCCAAAAAAATTCGAAAAAAATCCCCCAAAAAATCTCAAAAAATCCCCCAAAAATCCAAAAAAAATCCCCCTAAAACCCCCAAAAAATTCGAAAAAAATCCCCAAAACATCGAAAAAAACATAAAAAAATCTCCAAAAACCCCCCAAAAAATCCCCAAGAAATCCCCCAAAATCCCCAAATCCTCGAAATTCCCCAAAAAACCCCAAAATTCCCCAAAATCCCCCAAACTCCCCCAAACTCCCCGCCGTCCCTCACACCTGCCGCTGGTAGTAGTGCGCCGCCTGCTGGAAGAGGCCGAGCCGGGCGAGGCTGTCCCCGAGGCGCTCGCACAGCGACACCGCCCGAGCCGAGTCCGCCCGAGCCGAGTCCGCCCGAGCCGAGTCCGCCCGAGCCGAGTCCGCCCGAGCCGAGTCCTCCCGAGCCGAGTCCTCCCGAGCCGAGTCCTCCCGAACCGAGTCCTCCCGAGCCGAGTCCTCCCGAGCCGAGTCCTCCCGAGCCGAGTCCGGCCGAGCCGAGTCCTCCCGAGCCGAGTCCGGCCGAGCCGAGTCCTCCCGAGCCGGGTCCGCACGAGCCGGGTCCGCACGAGCCGGGTCCGCACGAGCCGGGTCCGGCCGAGCCGAGTCCTCCCGAGCCGAGTCCGCCCGAGCCGAGTTCTCCCGAGCCGAGTCCGCACGAGCCGGGTCCGCCCGAGCCGAGTCCTCCCGAGCCGAGTCCTCCCGAGCCGAGTCCGCCCGAGCCGAGTTCTCCCGAGCCGAGTCCGCCCGAGCCGAGTCCGCCCGAGCCGAGTCCTCCCGAGCCGAGTCCTCCCGAGCCGAGTCCGCCCGAGCCGAGTCCTCCTCGGAGTCGCCGGAGAGAGCCGAGAGACAGCGGCAGATGCGGGAGGCTGAGGGGGAGAGTGAGGGGACACTCGGTGAGGGACACTCGGTGAGGGGACACTCGGTGAGGGACACTCGGTGAGTGGGGTCACAGTGAGGGACACTCGGTGAGGGACACTCGGTGAGTGGGGTCACAGTGAGGGACACTCGGTGAGGGACACTCGGTGAGGGACACTCGGTGAGTGGGGTCACAGTGAGGGGACACTCGGTGAGGGACACTCGGTGAGGGACACTCGGTGAGTGGGGTCACAGTGAGGGACACTCGGTGAGGGGACACTCGGTGAGGGGGACACTCGGTGAGTGGGGTCACAGTGAGGGGACACTCGGTGAGGGGACACTCGGTGAGTGGGGTCACAGTGAGGGGACACTCGGTGAGGGACACTCGGTGAGTGGGGTCACAGTGAGGGACACTCGGTGAGGGACACTCGGTGAGGGACACTCAGTGAGTGGGGTCACAGTGAGGGGACACTCAGTGAGGGACACTCAGTGAGTGGGGTCACAGTGAGGGGACACTCGGTGAGGGACACTCGGTGAGTGGGGTCACAGTGAGGGACACTCGGTGAGGGACACTCGGTGAGGGACACTCAGTGAGGGACACTCGGTGAGTGGGGTCACAGTGAGGGGACACTCGGTGAGGGGACACTCAGTGAGGGACACTCGGTGAGGGACACTCGGTGAGGGGACACTCAGTGAGGGACACTCGGTGAGTGGGGTCACAGTGAGGGGACACTCGGTGAGGGGACACTCAGTGAGGGACACTCGGTGAGGGACACTCGGTGAGGGGACACTCAGTGAGGGACACTCGGTGAGTGGGGTCACAGTGAGGGGACACTCGGTGAGGGGACACTCAGTGAGGGACACTCGGTGAGGGACACTCGGTGAGGGGACACTCGGTGAGGGACACTCGGTGAGTGGGGTCACAGTGAGGGGACACTCGGTGAGGGACACTTGGGGCCATTTGGTGCCCCCCAGGTGCCATTTTGGTGCCACTTGGGGCCATTTGGTGCCCCTGAAGTCCCATTTGGTGCCCCTGAGGTGCCATTTGGGGCCACTTGGTGCCATTTGATCCCATTTGGTGCCACCTGGGTGCCATTTGGTGCCATTTGAGGCCACTTGGTGCCCCTGAGGTGCCATTTGGTACCACTGAGGTGCCACTTGGGGTCATTTGCTGCCACCCAGGTGCCATTTGGTGCCATTTGGTGCCACTGACGTGCCATTTGATGCCACCCAGGTGCCATTTGGTGCCATTTGGTGCCACTGACGTGCCATTTGATGCCACCCAGGTGCCATTTGGTGCCATTTGGTGCCACCCAGGTGCCACTTGGGGCCATTTGGTGCCACTTGGTGCCCCTGAGGTGCCATTTGGTGCCACCTGGGTGCCATTTGGTGCCACCCAGGTGCCACTTGGGGCCATTTGATGCCACCCAGGAGCCCCTGAGGTGCCATTTGGTGCCACCCAGGTGCCACTTGGGGTCATTTGGTGCCACCCAGGTGCCATTTGGTGCCACCCAGGTGCCATTTGGTGCCACTTGGGGCCATTTGATGCCACCCAGGTGCCACTTGGGGCTGTTTGGTGCCATTTTGGTGCCCCTGAGGTGCCATTTGGGGCCATTTGGTGCCCCTGAGGTGCCATTTGATGCCACCCAGGTGCCACTTGGGGCCATTTGGTGCCACCCAGGTGCCACTTGGGGCCATTTGGTGCCACTTGGTGCCCCTGAGGTGCCATTTGGTGCCACCTGGGTGCCATTTGGTGCCACTTGGGGCCACTTGGTGACACCCAGGTGCCACTTGGGGCCATTTGATGCCACCCAGGAGCCCCTGAGGTGCCATTTGGTGCCACCCAGGTGCCACTTGGGGTCATTTGGTGCCCCCCAGGTGCCACTTGGGGTCATTTGGTGCCCCCCAGGTGCCATTTGAGGCCATTTGGTGCTCCTGAGGTGCCATTTGGTGCCCCTGAGGTGCCATTTGGGGCCATTTGGTGCCACCTGGGTGCCATTTGGTGCCACTTGGGGCCATTTGGTGCCATTTGGGGCCACCTGGGTGCCATTTGGTGCCACCCAGGAGCCCCTGAGGTGCCATTTGGTGCCACTTGGGGCCATTTGATGCCACCCAGGAGCCACGTGGTGCCATTTGGTGCCACCCAGGTGCCACTTGGGGCTGTTTGGTGCCATTTTGGTGCCCCTGAGGTGCCACTTGGTGCCCCCCTGGTGCCATTTGGTGCCCCTGAGGTGCCATTTGGTGCCACCCAGGTGCCACTTGGGGCCATTTGGTGCCACTTGGTGCCCCTGAGGTACCATTTGGGGCCATTTGGTGCCCCCCTGGTGCCATTTGGTGCCCCTGAGGTGCCCCCCCGCTGCCCCCTGGGCTGGTTGCCCGCGGTGCCCGGGGGCCACTGACCGTGCCGGAGGCTGTGCCGCAGCTGGCGGCTCTGGGGGTGCCCGGGGGTGCCCAGGGCCAGTGCCCGGCGCAGCGCCCGCCGGGCGGCTCCGAAGTCACCCAGGGCCAGGAACACCTGGAAAAGGAGCCCGGAATGGGCGGGAAATTCCCCAATTCCAGAGGGAAGGGAAAAAATCCACCCAAATTCACCCCAAATCACCCCAAATTCAGCCAAATTCACCCCAAATCACCCCAAATTCAGCCAAATTCACCCCAAATCACCCCAAATTCAGCCAAATTCACAAAAAATCACCCAAAATCACCCAAATTCACCCCAAATCATCCCAAATTCAGCCAAATTCACCCCAAATCATCCCAAATTCAGCCAAATTCACCCCAAATCACACAAAATCCACACAAAATCACCCCAAATCACCCCAAATTCAGCCAAATTCACACAAAATCACCCCAAATCCACCCAAATTCACACAAAATCCACACAAATTCACCCAAATTCACACAAAATCCACACAAAATCACCCCAAATTCACCCAAATTCACCCCAAATCATCCCAAATCCACCCAAATTCACCCCAAATCACCCCAAATTCAGCCAAATTCACACAAAATCACCCCAAATCCACCCAAATTCACACAAAATCCACACAAAATCACCCCAAATTCACCCAAATTCACCCCAAATCATCCGAAATTCACCCAAATTCACACAAAATCACCCCAAATTCATCCAAATTCACACAAATTCACACAAATCCACCCAAATTCACCCCAAATCACACAAATTCAGCCAAATTCACAAAAAATCACCCAAAATCACCCAAATTCACCCCAAATCATCCCAAATTCAGCCAAATTCACCCCAAATCACCCCAAATTCAGCCAAATTCACCCCAAATCATCCCAAATTCAGCCAAATTCACCCCAAATCACCCCAAATTCAGCCAAATTCACCCCAAATCACACAAAATCCACACAAAATCACCCCAAATCACCCCAAATTCAGCCAAATTCACCCCAAATCACCCCAAATCCACCCAAATTCACACAAAATCCACACAAATTCACACAAAATCCACACAAAATCACCCCAAATTCACCCAAATTCACCCCAAATCATCCCAAATTCACCCAAATTCACACAAAATCACCCCAAGTTCATCCAAATTCACACAAATTCACCCAAATTCACCCAAAATCATCCCAAATTCACCCCAAATCACCCCAAATTCATCCAAATTCACAAAAAATCACCCAAAATCACCCAAATTCACCCCAAATTCATCCAAATTCACACAAAATCACCCCAAATTCACCCAAATTCACCCAAAATCATCCCAAATTCATCCAAATTCACACAAAATCCACACAAATTCATCCCAAATTCACCCCAAATTCACCCAAAATCACACAAGTTCATCCAAATTCACACAAAATCACACAAATTCACCCCAAATTCACACAAAATCACACCAAATTCATACAAATTCACCCAAATTCACCCCAAAATCACACCAAATTCATCCAAATTCACACAAATTTACCCCAAATCACCCCAAATTCACCCAAATTCACCCAAATTCACCCAAAATCACCCCAAATTCACACAAAATCCACACAAATTCACCCCAAATTCACCCAAATTCACCCAAAATCACACAAATTCATACAAATTCACCCAAATTCACCCCAAATTCACCCCAAATTCACCCAAAATCACCCCAAATTCACACAAAATCCACACAAAATCACCCCAAATTCACCCAAATTCACCCCAAATTCACCCCAAATTCACCCCAAATTCACCCAAATTCACACAAAATCACCCCAAATTCACACAAATTCACCCCAAATTCACCCAAATTCACCCCAAATTCACACAAATTCACACAAAATCACCCCAAATTCACACAAATTCACACAAGATCCCCCCAAAATCACCCAAAATCACCCAAATTCACACAAATTCACACAAATTCACCCAAATTCACACAAAATCACACCAAATTCACCCAAATTCACCCAAATTCACACAAAATCACCCAAATTCACCCAAATTCACACAAGATCCCCCCAAAATCACCCAAATTCACCCAAATTCACCCAAATTCACCCAAATTCACACAAAAACACACCAAATTCACACAAATTCACCCAAAATCCACACAAAATCACACCAAATTCATACAAATTCACCCAAATTCACCCAAAATCACACAAAATTCATACAAATTCACCCAAATTCACCCAAAATCACACCAAATTCACCCAAATTCATCCAAATTTACCAAAATTTACCAAAATTCACCTAAAAACCACCCAAATTCACCCAAAATCACTCAAATTCACCAAAATCCACCCAAATTTCACCCAAATTCACCCAAAATCCAACAAGATCCACACAAATTGATCCAAATCCACCCAAATCCACCCAAATCCCCCAAAATTCAACCAAATTAATCCAAATTTACCCAAATTCACCCAAATTCACCCAAATTCCGTGGAAAGCCGGGAATTTCCCACCAAAAATCCCTAAAAACCACCAAGAAAATCCCCAAACCTGCCAGGAAATCCCCAAAATCCCCCCAAACCACCCAAAATATCCCTAAAAAACACCAAAAAATCCCCCAAAACAACCAGGAAAATCCCCAAAATCCACCCAAAAAATCCCTAAAATTCCCAAAAAATCCCTAAAAACCACAAAAAAATCCCTAAAAAACACCAAAAAATCCCCTAAAATTCCAAAAAAAATCCCTAAAATCCACCAAAAAATCCCCAAAATCCACCAAAAAATCCCCAAAATTCCCAGAAAATCCACCAAAAAACACCTGAAAAATCCCTAAAATTCCCAAGAAATCCCTAAAAATCACCAAAAAATCCCCAAAATCCACCAAAAAATCCCCTAAAATTCCCAAAAAATCCCCAACCCCCCCAAAAATCCCTAAAATTCCCAAAAAAATCCCAAAAAACCACCCAAAAAATCCCTAAAATTCCAAAAAAATCCCCAAAATCACCAAAAAATCCCCAAAATTCCCAAAAAATCCCAAAAAAACCACCAAAAAAAATCCCCTAAAATTCCCAAGAAATTCCTAAAATTCACCCAAAAAATCCCTAAAATTCACCCAAAAAATCCCCAAAATCCACCAAAAAATCCCCTAAAATTCCCAAAAAATCCCAAATAACCCCTCAAAAAATTCCCAAAATTCCCAGAAAATCCCTAAAATTCCCCAAAAATCTCCAAAACCCCCCAAAAAAATCCCCAAAATTCCCAGAGAATCCCCAAAATCCACCAAAAAATCCCGTAAAATTCCCCAAAATCCCTAAAATTCCCAAAAATTCCCAAAAAAACCACCCAAAAATCCCTAAAATTCCAAAACAATCCCTAAAATTCCAAAAAAATCCCAAAAACCCATCAAAAAAATCCCCAAAATCCACCAAAAAATCCCCCAAATCCACCAAAAAATCCCCTAAAATTCCCCAAAAATCCCTAAAATTCCCAAAAAATCCCCAAAATTCCCAGAAAATCCCCAAAATCCACCAAAAATCCCCTAAAATTCCCAAAAAATCCCCACCCCCCCCCCAAAATCCCTAAAATTCCAAAAAAGTCCCCAAAATCCACCAAAAAAATCCCCAAAATTCCAAAAAAATGCCCCAAATCCACCAAAAAAAAACCCCTAAAATTCCCAAAAAAAACACCCAAAAAATCCCTAAAATTCCCCAAAATCCCCCAAATTCCCCAAAAATCCCCAAAACCCCCAAAAAATCCCCAAAATTCCCCGAAAATCCCCAAAAATCCCGGAAACCTCCCTGGAATCGCCTCCCGGACCCGCCCGAGCGCGGCCCCGCTCCGCCCTCGGGGCAACCTCGGCCCTGCCCCCCGCTCGCCCCCCGCAGCCCCCGCTCGCCCCCGCATCTCTCGCTCGCCCCCCCACGGGTCCCGCTCGCCCCCTGCAGTCCCCGCTCGCCCCCTGCAGTCCCCACTCGCCCCCGCAGCTCTCGCTCCCCAGGGCAACCCCGGTCCCTTCCCCGCTCGCCCCCCGCAGTCCCCGCTCGCCCCCCGCAGGCCCCGCTCTCCAGGGCGGCCCCGCTCCCGCCGCTCTCCATGGCGAGCCCGGCCCCGTGGCCACTCGCCCCCCACAGGTCCCGCTCGCCCCCCGCCGCTCTCGCTCTCCAGGGCAACCCCGGCCCCGGTCCCACTCGCCCCCAGCAAGTCCCACTCGCCCCCCGCCGCCCTCGCTCCCCAGGGCAACCCCGGTCCCTCCCCCGCTCGCCCCCCGCCGCTCTCGCTCCCCAGGGCAACCCCGGTCCCTTCCCCACTCGCCCCCCGCCGCTCTCGCTCTCCAGGGCAACCCCGCTCCCACCGCTCTCCATGGCGAGCCCGGCCCCGTGGCTGCTTGCCCCCAACAGGTCCCACTCGCCCCCCGCTCCCGCCGCTCTCCATGGCGAGCCCGGCCCCGTGGCTGCTCGTCCCCCACAGGTCCCACTCGCCCCCCGCAGCTCTCGCTCCCCAGGGCAACCCCGGCCCCGGTCCCACTCGCCCCCCGCCGCTCTCGCTCTCCAGAGCAGCCCCGCTCCCGCCGCTCTCCATGGCGAGCCCGGCCCCGTGGCTGCTCGCCCCCCACAGGTCCCACTCGCCCCCCCGCAGCAGGACCCGGTACCTGCCCGAGCGTGGCGCCGCTCTCGCTCTCCAGGGCAACCCCGCTCCCAGCCCCGCTCGCCCCCCGCAGGCCCCGCTCGCCCCCCGCAGCTCTCGCTCTCCAGGGCAACCCCGGTCCCTTCCCCGCTCGCCCCCCGCAGGCCCCGCTCCCCAGGGCAACCCCGGTCCCTTCCCCGCTCGCCCCCCGCAGGCCCCGCTCGCCCCCCGCAGGCCCCGCTCCCCACGGCAACCCCGGTCCCTCCCCCCGCTCGCCCCCCGCAGGTCTCGCTCCCCAGAGCAGCCCCGCTCCCCCCGCTCTCCGTGGCCAGCCCGGCCCCGTGGCCACTCGCCCCCCGCAGGCCCCGCTCGCCCCCCGCAGGCCCCGCTCGACCCCCGCAAGCCCCGCTCGCCCCCCGCAGGCCCCGCTCGCCCCCCGCAGCAGCAGAGTCCCCTCCCGTACCTGTCCAAGCGCGGCGCAGCTCTCGCTCTCCAGGGCGGCCCCACTGGCCCCGCTCTCCGTGGCCAGCCCGGCCCCCGTGGCCACTCGCCCCCCGCAGTCGCCCCGCGCAGTCCCGCGCGCGCTCCAGGCTCCGCAGCGCCCCCCGGAGGTCGCGGCCGCGCTGCTGCAGCAGCCCCAGGTTGAAATGGGCCCGGAACTGATCCTCCAGCAGCTGCCACTGCCTGGGGGGAAGGGAAACAGCGCGACACCCGCAGTGAGATCGGGGAATAGAGGGATTGGGATTGGGGAATAAAGGGATTGGGATTGGGATTGGGATTGGGGTTGGGGAATAAAGGGGTTGGGATTAGGATTGGGATTGGGATTGGGGAATAAAGGGATTGGGATTGGGATTGGGGAATAAAGGGATTGGGATTGGGATTGGGGAATAAAGGGATTGGGATTGGGATTGGGGAATAAAGGGATTGGGGTTGGGATTGGAATTGGGGGAATAGAGGGGTTGGGATTGGGATTGGGATTGGGGAATAAAGGGGTTGGGATTGGGGTTGGGATTGGGGAATAAAGGGGTTGGGATTGGGATTGGGATTGGGGAATAAAGGGATTGGGGAATAAAGGGGTTGGAATTGGGATTGGGATTGGGGTTGGGATTGGGATTGGGGAATAAAGGGGGTGGGATTGGGATATAAAGGGATTGGGATTGGGGTTGGGGAAGAAAGGGATTGGGATTGGGGAAGAAAGGGGTTGGGATTGGGATTGGGGAATAAAGGGATTGGGATTGGGATTGGGGAATAAAGGGGATGGGATTGGGGTTGGGGAAGAAAGGGATTGGGATTGGGGAAGAAAGGGGTTGGGATTGGGATTGGGATTGGGGAAGAAAGGGAATGGGATTGGGATTGGGATTGGGATTGGGGAAGAAAGGGGTTGGGATTGGGATTGGGGAAGAAAGGGAATGGGATTGGGATTGGGATTGGGGTTGGGGAATAAAGGGGTTGGGATTGGGATTGGGGAATAAAGGGGATGGGGTTGGGGAAGAAAGGGGTTGGGATTGGGGAAGAAAGGGATTGGGATTGGGAGTGGGGAATAAGGGGGTTGGGATTGGGATTGAGGAATAAAGGGGTTGGGATTGGGATTGGGGAATAAAGGGATTGGGATTGGGATTGGGATTGGGGATTAAAGGGGTTGGGATTGGGATTGGGGAAGAAAGGGATTGGGGTTGGGGAATAAAGGGATTGGGACTGGGGAATAAAGGGGTTGGGATTGGGATTGGGGAATAAAGGGATTGGGATTGGGATTGGGGAATAAAGGGGTTGGGATTGGGAATGGGGAATAAAGGGATTGGGATTGAGATTGGGGAATAAAGGGGTTGGGATTGGGATTGGGATTGGGGATTAAAGGGGTTGGGATTGGGATTGGGGTTGGGGGGATTTGGGATTGGGGGATTTAGGGATTGGAGATTAAAGGGATTGGGGATCTGGGATTGGGGGATTTGGGATTGGGGGATTTGGGATTGGGGATTGGGGGATTTGGGATTGGGGGATTTGGGATTGGGGATTGAGGCGATTGGGGACTGGGGGGATTGGGATTGGGGATTGGGGATTTAGGATTGAAGGGATTGGGGATTTGGGATTGGGGATTTGGGATCAAGGGGATTGGGACTGAGGGGATTTGGGACTGAGGGGATTGGGGATTTGGGATTGAGGGGATTGGGGATTGAGGGGATTGGGGATTGAGGGGATTTGGGGATTGGGGATTTTGGATAGGGATTTGGGATTGGGTCTCAGGATTTTGGATTGGGATTGAAGGGATTTGGGATTGGGGATTTGGGATTGAGGGGATTGGGGATTTGGGATTGGGGATTTGGGATTGAGGGGATTGGGGATTTGGGATTGGGGATTGGGAGGATTCGGGATTTGGGATAGAGGGGATTTGGGGATTGGGGATTGAAGGATTGGGATTGGGATTGAGGGGATTGGGGATTTGGGATTGAGGGGATTTGGGGGAATTGGGGATTTGGGGGAATTGGGGATTTGGGATTGGGGATTGGGAGGATTCGGGATTTGGGATTGAAGGATTGGGGATTGGGGATTGAGGGGATTGGGGATTTGGGATTGAGGGGATTGGGGATTTGGGATTGGGGATTTGGGATTGGGGATTGGGAGGATTCGGGATTTGGGATTGAGGGGATTTGGGATTGGGGATTTGGGGGAATTGGGGATTTGGGATTGGGGATTGAGGGAGTGGGGATTTGGGATTTGGGGATTGAGGGGATTGGGGGGATTGGGGATTTGGGATTGAGGGGATTTGGGATTGAGGGGATTTGGGATTTGGGGTTGAGGGGATTTGGGATTTGGGGTTGAGGGGATTTGGGATTTGGGATTGGGGATTGAGGGGATTTGGGATTTGGGGTTGGGGGGATTTGGGATTTGGGGTTGAGGGGATTTGGGATTTGGGGTTGGGGGGATTTGGGATTTGGGGTTGAGGGGATTTGGGATTGGGGTTGAGGGGATTTGGGATTTGGGGTTGGGGGGATTTGGGATTTGGGGTTGAGGGTGGGGAGGGAGGCCTGTGGGGGTTGGGGGATTTTTGTCTGAGGTGCCCAACTTGGATTCCAGGGGCCCAAATCCAATGGGAGGTTCCCAAAATCCAATCCCTGAGCCCCAAAATCCAATCCCAGATCCCCAAATCCAATCCCAGATCCCCAAAATCCAATGGGAGGTTCCCAAAATCCAATCCCAGATTCCCAAAATCCAATCCCAGATTCCCAAAATCCAACCCCAGGTTCCCAAATCCCGGAATTCCCGGCATTCCCAAATCCCAGTGTTCCCAGCATTCCCACATTCCCAAATCCCAAATCCCGGAATTCTCGGAATTCCCGCTCACTCAGCCGGGCGGGCGCTCTTCCCCAGCAGCTCCCAAATCCCAAATCCCAAATCCCAGAATTCCCGGAATTCCCGGAATTCCCGCTCACTCGGCCAGGCGGGCGCTCTTCCCCAGCAGCTCCCAAATCCCAAATCCCGGAATTCCCGGAATTCCCGGAATTCCCGCTCACTCAGCCAGGCGGGCGCTCTTCCCCAGCAGCTCCCAAATCCCAAATCCCAAATCCCAAATCCCAAATCCCAAATCCCGGAATTCCCGGAATTCCCGCTCACTCGGCCAGGCGGGCGCTCTTCCCCAGCAGCTCCCAAATCCCAAATCCCAAATCCCGGAATTCCCGGAATTCCCGCTCACTCGGCCAGGCGGGCGCTCTTCCCCAGCAGCTCCCAAATCCCAAATCCCAAATCCCAAATCCCAAATCCCAGAATTCCCGGAATTCCCGGAATTCCCGCTCACTCGGCCAGGCGGGCGCTCTTCCCCAGCAGCTCCCAAATCCCAAATCCCAAATCCCAAATCCCAAATCCCAAATCCCAGAATTCCCGGAATTCCCGGAATTCCCGCTCACTCGGCCAGGCGGGCGCTCTTCCCCAGCAGCTCCCGGCAGCGATTCCCGGGATCTCCCAGCGAGTCCAGCACCAGCCCCAGGTTGAGGAAGAGGCGGCTCCGCATGGCGGCCACTTCCCGGCCCGGCAGCAGCCCTGGGAATGGCGGGAGAGGGGGTTGGGAATTGCTGGGAATGGGGGAATTGGGGGAATTCTGGGAATTTTGGGGAATGGGGGATGGGGGAATGGGGGAATTTTGGGGAATGGGGGAATGGGGGATGGGGGATGGGGGATGGGGGAATTCTGGGAATGGGGGATGGGGAATGGGGGATGGGGGAATTGGGAAGGAGGGGATGTGAGAATTCTGGGAATTCTGGGAATTGGGAATGGGGGAAATTGGGAATGGGGAATTGGGAATTGGGGGAATGGGGGATTGGGAATTGGGGAATTGGGAATTTGGGGATTCTGGGAATGGGGGAATTTGGGGAATTGGGAATGTGGGAATGGGAATGGGGGAATTGGGAATGGGGGAATTGGGAAGGGGGGAATTGGGAATGGGGGAAATTGGGAATTGGGAATGGGAGAATTGGGAAGGGGGGATTGGGAATGGGGGAATTGGGAATTGGGAATGTGGGAATGGGGGATTGGGAATGGGGGAATGCAGGAATGGGGGAATTGGGAATGTGGGAATGGGAGAATTGGGAATTTGGGGATTCTGGGAATGGGGGAATTTGGGGAATTGGGAATGGGGGAATTGGGAATTTGGGGATTCTGGGAATGGGGGAATTTGGGGAATTGGGAATGGGGGAATTGGGAATGGGGGATGGGGGAATGGGGGAATTGGGAATGGGGGAATTGGGAATGGGGGATGGGGGAATGGGGGAATTGGGAATGGGGGAATTGGGAAGGGGGGAATTGGGAATGGGGGATGGGGGAATGGGGGAATTGGGAATGGGGGAATTGGGAAGGGGGGAATTGGGAATGGGGGATGGGGGAATGGGGGAATTGGGAATGGGGGAATGGGGGAATTCTGGGAATGGGGGATGGGGGAATGGGGGAATTGGGAATGGGGGGAATGGGGGAATTCTGGGAATGGGGAAATTTGGGGAATTGGGAATGGGGGAATGGGAATGGGAGAACTGGGAATGGGGGAATTGGGAATGGGGGAATGGGGGAATTCTGGGAATGGGGAAATTTGGGGAATTGGGAATGGGGGAATGAGGTAAATGGGGAATGGGGGAATGGGAATGGGAGAATTCTGGGAATGGGGGAATGGGGGAATGGGGGATTGGGAATGGGGGATGGGGGATGGGGGATGGGGAATTGGGAATGGGGGAATTGGGAAGGAGGGGATGTGAGAATTCTGGGAATTCTGGGAATTGGGAATGGGGGAAATTGGGAATGGGGAATTGGGAATTGGGGGAATGGGGGATTGGGAATGGGGGGATTGGGAATGGGGGAATTGGGAATGGGAGAATTGGGAATTTGGGGATTCTGGGAATGGGGGAATTTGGGGAATTGGGAATGGGGGAATGGGAATGGGGGAATTGGGAATGGGGGAATGGGGGAATGGGGGAATGGGGGAATGGGGGAATTGGGGAATTGGGAATGGGGGAATTGGGAATGGGGGAAATTGGGAATGGGGGATGGGGGATGGGGGAATTGGGAATGTGGGAATTGGGAATGGGGGATGGGGGAATGGGGTAATTGGGAATGGGGGAATTGGGAATGGGGGATGGGGGAATGGGGAAATTGGGAATGTGGGAATGGGGGAATTCTGGGAATGGGGAAATTTGGGGAATTGGGAATGGGGGAATGGGGGAATTCTGGGAATGGGGAAATTTGGGGAATTGGGAATGGGGGGAATGAGGTAAATGGGGAATGGGGGAATGGGAATGGGAGAATTCTGGGAATGGGGGAATGGGGGAATGGGGGAATGGGGGATTGGGGGAATGGGGGAATGGGGGATTGGGAATGGGGGATGGGGGATGGGGGATGGGGGATGGGGAATTGGGAAGGAGGGGATGTGAGAATTCTGGGAATCTGGGAATTCTGGGAATTGGGAATGGGGGAAATTGGGAATGGGGAATTGGGAATTGGGGGAATGGGGGAATTGGGAATGGGGGGATTGGGAATGGGAGAATTGGGAATGGGAGAATTGGGAATTGGGGGAATTGGGAATGTGGGAATGGGAGAATTGGGAATTTGGGGATTCTGGGAATGGGGGAATATGGGGAATTGGGAATGGGGGAATGGGAATGGGGGATTGGGAATGGGGGAATTGGGAATTGGGAATGGGGGAATGGGGGATTGGGAATGGGGGAATGCAGGAATGGGGGAATTGGGAATGGGGGATGGGGGAAATTGGGAATGGAGAATTGGGAATGGGAATTGGGAATAGGGAATTGGGGGAATGGGGGGATTGGGAATGGGGGGATTGGGGAATTGGGAATTGGGAATGGGGGAATTGGGGAATTGGGAATGGGAGAACTGGGAATGGGGGAATTGGGAATGTGGGAATGGGGGAATTCTGGGAATGGGGAAATTTGGGGAATTGGAATGGGGGATGGGGGATGGGGGAATGCAGGAATGGGGGAATTGGGAATGGGGGAATTGGGAATGGGGGGAATTGGGAATGGGAGAACTGGGAATGGGGGAATTGGGAATGGGGGGGAATTGGGAATGGGAAAACTGGGAATGGGGGAATTAGGAATGGGGGGAATTGGGAATGGGGGGAATTGGGAATGGGGGAATTGGGAATGGGGGAATTTTGGGAATGGGGGAATTTTGGGAATGGGAGAACTGGGAATGGGGGAATTGGGAATGGGGGAATTGGGAATGTGGGAATGGGGGAATTGGGAATGGGGGGAATTGGGAATGGGAGAACTGGGAATGGGGGAATTTTGGGAATGGGAGAACTGGGAATGGGGGAATTAGGAATGGGGGGAATTGGGAATGGGGGGAATTGGGAATGGGGGAATTGGGAATGGGGGAATTGGGAATGTGGGAATGGGGGAATTCTGGGAATGGGGGAATTGGGAATGGGGGAATTGGGAATGGGGGAATGGGGGAATTCTGGGAATGGGGGAATTTGGGGAATTGGGAATGGGGGAATGAGGTAAATGGGGAATGGGGGAATGGGAATGGGAGAATTCTGGGAATGGGGGAATGGGGGGATGGGGGATGGGGAATTGGGAATGGGGGAATTGCTGGGAATGGGGCAATGGGGGAATTGGGAATGGGGGATGGGGGAATTGGGAATGGGGGAATTGGGAAGGAGGGGATGTGAGAATTCTGGGAATCTGGGAATTCTGGGAATTGGGAATGGGGGAAATTGGGAATGGGGAATTGGGAATTGGGGGAATTGGGAATGGGAGAATTGGGAATGGGGAATTGGGAATTGGGGGAATGGGGGGATTGGGAATTGGGAATTGGGGGATGGGGGAATGCAGGAATGGGAGAATTGGGAATGTGGGAATGGGGGAATTGGGAATTTGGGGATTCTGGGAATGGGGGAATTTGGGGAATTGGGAATGGGGGAATGGGAATGGGGGAATTGGGAAGGGGGGCATTGGGAATGGGGGAATGCAGGAATGGGGGAATTGGGAATTGGGAATGGGAGAATTGGGAATTTGGGGATTCTGGGAATGGGGGGAATTTGGGGAATTGGGAATGGGGGAATGGGAATGGGGGAATTGGGAATGGGGGAATTGGGAAGGGGGGAATGGGGGAATTGGGAATGGGGGAATTGGGAATGGGGGAAATTGGGAATGGGGGATGGGGGATGGGGGAATTGGGAATGTGGGAATTGGGAATTGGGAATGGGGGAATTGGGAATGTGGGAATTGGGAATTGGGAATGGGGGAATGCAGGAATGGGGGAATTGGGAATGGGAGAACTGGGAATGGGGGAATGCAGGAATGGGGGAATTGGGAATGGGGGATGGGGGAATGGGGGAATTCTGGGAATGGGGGAATTGGGAATGGGGGAATTGGGAATGGGGGAATGGGGGAATGGGGGAATTCTGGGAATGGGGAAATTTGGGGAATTGGGAATGGGGGAATGAGGTAAATGGGGAATGGGGGAATGGGAATGGGAGAATTCTGGGAATGGGGGAATGGGGGAATGGGGGAATGGGGGATTGGGAATGGGGGATGGGGGATGGGGGATGGGGAATTGGGAATGGGGGAATTGGGAAGAAGGGGATGTGAGAATTCTGGGAATTGGGGATTCTGGGAATTGGGAATGGGGGAATTGGGAATGGGGAATTGGGAATTGGGGGAATTGGGAATGGGAGAACTGGGAATGGGAGAATTGGGAATGGGGAATTGGGAATTGGGAATGGGAGAATTGGGAATGTGGGAATGGGAGAATTGGGAATTTGGGGAATTGGGAATGTGGGAATGGGAATGGGGGAATTGGGAAGGGGGGAATTCTGGGAATGTGGAATTGGGAATTGGGGATGGGGGAATGGGGGAATTGGGAATGGGGGAATTCTGGGAATGTGGAATTGGGAATTGGGGATGGGGGAATGGGGGAATTGGGAATGGGAGAATTGGGAATGTGGGAATGGGAATGGGGGAATTGGGAAGGGGGGAATTGGGAAGGGGGGAATGGGGAATGGGGGAATTCTGGGAATGGGGGAATTCTGGGAATGGGGGAATTGGGAATGGAGGAATTGGGAATGGGGGAATTGGGAATGGGGGAATTGGGATGGGAATGCGGGAATTGGGAACGCTGGGAATTGGGGCGGGAATCCCAAATCCCCCTCTCCCACCCCATTCCCAGACCCCACCTTCACCATTTCCCACCATTCCCAATCCCAAATCCCACCATTCCCAAATCCCTCCCCACCCCTCTCCCACCATTCCCAAACCCCAAATTCCACTCCCAGAATCCCCAAATTCCATTCCCAGACCCCAAATTCCCAAATCCCACCATTCCCAAATCCCCAAATCCCATTCCCAGACCCCAAATTCCCAAATCCCACCATTCCCAAATCCCTCCCCATCCCTCTCCCACCATTCCCAGAATCCCCAAATCCCATTCCCAGACCCCAACCCCAAATCCCACCATTCCCAAATCCCTCCCCACCCCTCTCCCACCATTCCCAGATCCCAAATCCCATTCCCAGACCCCAACCCCAAATCCCACCATTCCCAAATCCCTCCCCACCCCTCTCCCACCATTCCCAGACCCCAAATCCCATTCCCAGACCCCAAATTCCCAAATCACCCATTCCCAAATCCCCAAATCCCACTCCCAGAATCCCCAAATCCCATTCCCAGACCCCAAATTCCCATTTCCCACCATTCCCAAATCCCTCCCCACCCCTCTCCCACCATTCCCAAACCCCAAATTCCACTCCCAGAATCCCCAAATCCCATTCCCAGACCCCAACCCCAAATCCCACCATTCCCAAATCCCTCCCCACCCCTCTCCCATCATTCCCAAACCCCAAATTCCATTCCCAGGCCCCAAATTCCCAAATCCCACCATTCCCAAATCCCTCCCCACCCCTCTCCCACCATTCCCAAACCCCAAATCCCATTCCCAGACCCCAAATTCCCAAATCCCACCATTCCCAAATCCCTCCCCACCCCTCTCCCACCATTCCCAAACCCCAAATCCCATTCCCAGAATCCCCAAATCCCATTCCCAGACCCCAAATTCCCAAATCACCCATTCCCAAATCCCCAAATTCCACTCCCAGACCCCAAATTCCATTCCCAGACCCCAACCCCAAATCCCACCATTCCCAAATCCCCAAATTCCACTCCCAGACCCCAAATTCCATTCCCAGACCCCAACCCCAAATCCCACCATTCCCAAATCCCTCCCCACCCCTCTCCCACCATTCCCAAACCCCAAATCCCATTCCCAGACCCCAAATTCCCAAATCCCACCATTCCCAAATCCCTCCCCACCCCTCTCCCACCATTCCCAGACCCCAAAATCCCAAATTGTCCATTCCCAGATCCCCATGTTCCATTTCCAGATCCCCAAATTCCACTCCCAGAATCCCCAAATCCCATTCCCAGACCCCAACCCCAAATCCCACCATTCCTAAATCCCTCCCCACCCCTCTCCCACCCTTCCCAGACCCCAAATCCCATTCCCAGACCCCAAATTCCCAAATCCCACCATTCTCAAATCCCTCCCCACCCCTCTCCCACCATTCCCAGACCCCAAATCCCATTCCCAGAATCCCCAAATCCCATTCCCAGACCCCAAAATCCCAAATTGCCCATTCCCAGACCCCAAATCCCATTCCCAGACCCCAAATTCCCAAATCCCACCATTCTCAAATCCCTCCCCACCCCTCTCCCACCCTTCCCAGACCCCAAATCCCATTCCCAGACCCCAACCCCAAATCCCACCATTCCCAAATCCCTCCCCACCCCTCTCCCACCATTCCCAGAATCCCCAAATCCCATTCCCAGAATCCCCAAATCCCATTCCCAGACCCCAAATTCCCAAATCCCACCATTCTCAAATCCCTCCCCACCCCCTCTCCCACCATTCCCAGACCCCAAATTCCATTCCCAGAATTCCCAAATCCCATTCCCAGAATCCCCAAATCCCATTCCCAGAGCCCAAATCCCACTCCCAGATCCCAAATCCCAAATTCCAATTTCCCACCATTCCCAAATCCCTCCCCACCCCTCTCCCACCATTCCCAAACCCCAAATTCCACTCCCAGACCCCAAATCCCATTCCCAGACCCCAACCCCAAATCCCACCATTCCCAAATCCCTCCCCATCCCTCTCCCACCATTCCCAGAATCCCCAAATCCCATTCCCAGACCCCAACCCCAAATCCCACCATTCCCAAATCCCTCCCCACCCCTCTCCCACCCTTCCCAGACCCCAAATCCCATTCCCAGACCCCAACCCCAAATCCCACCATTCCCAAATCCCTCCCCACCCCTCTCCCACCATTCCCAAACCCCAAATCCCATTCCCAGACCCCAAATTCCCAAATCCCACCATTCCCAAATCCCTCCCCACCCCTCTCCCACCATTCCCAGACCCCAAAATCCCAAATTGCCCATTCCCAGATCCCCATGTTCCATTTCCAGATCCCCAAATTCCACTCCCAGAATCCCCAAATCCCATTCCCAGACCCCAACCCCAAATCCCACCATTCCCAAATCCCTCCCCACCCCTCTCCCACCATTCCCAAACCCCAAATCCCATTCCCAGACCCCAACCCCAAATCCCACCATTCCCAAATCCCTCCCCACCCCTCTCCCACCATTCCCACCCCCATTCCCGAATTCCCAACATCTCCCTTCCCACCTTCCAGCTGCGTGTCCACGATGTCCAGGCTGGTCTGGAAAGCCTCCTGGGCCTGGCGCAGCGCGGCCGGAGCCTCTGCGGCCATTCCGGATCCTTGGGATCCCTGGGGATCCTCGGGATCCCGCGGAGCCTCCGGATCCTCGGCCATGAACATGAAGGTGCGGCCGATGGTGGCCCAGGCTCGCTGCTGCTCGGCCGGATCGGCCAATTCCTGAGCCAGGGAAAGGTGCTGCCGCTGGTGCTGCGGCGGGAAAAGGGCCGGGAGAGAGGGGAGGGAGAGAGGGAGAGAGGGAGAGGGGAAATGTTGGGAAAGAGGGAGAGGGAGGGGGAAAGTGGGAGAGAGGGAGAGGGGGAAATGTTGGGAAAGAGAGGGAGGGAAATGTCGGGAATGAGGGAGAGGGAGATGTCGGGAAAAGTGGGAGAGAGAGGAGGGAAAGAGGGAGAGAGAGGAGGGAAAGTGGGAGAGAGGAGGGAAAGAGGGAGAGGGAGAGGGAAATGTCGGGAAAGAGGGAGAGGGAAATGTTGGGAAAGAGGGAGAAAGAGGAGGGGAAGTGGGAGAGAGAGGAGGGAGAGGGAGAGAGAGGAGGGAAAACGGGAGAGAGAGGGAGGAAAAGTGGGAGAGATGGAAAAGCGGGAGAGAGAGGAAAAGTGGGAGGGAGAGGAGGAAAAGTGGGAGAGAGGGAGAGGGAAATGTTGGGAAAGAGGGAGAGAGAGGAGGGAAAGTGGGAGAGAGGGAGGAGGGAAAGTGGGAGAGAGAGGAAAAGTGGGAGGAAGGGTGGAAAAGCGGGAGAGAGAGGGAGGAAAAGAGAGAGAGAGGGAGGAAAAGCGGGAGAGACGGAGAGGGAAAGAGAGAAAGGGAGGGAAAGCGGGAGAGGAGGGAAAGTGGGAGAGAGGGAGAGGGGGAAATGTTGGGAAAGAGAGGGAGGGAAATGTCGGGAATGAGGGAGAGGGAGATGTCAGGAAAAGTGGGAGAAAGAGGAGGGAAAGAGGGAGAGGGAAATGGGAAAGAGGGAGAGAGAGGAGGGAAAGTGGGAGAGAGGGAGGGAAAGTGGGAGAGAGAGAGGAGGGAAAGTGGGAGAGAGGGAGAGGGAAATGTTGGGAAAGAGAGGGAGGGAAATGTCGGGAATGAGGGAGAGGGAGATGTCGGGAAAAGTGGGAGAAAGAGGAGGGAAAGAGGGAGAGGGAAATGGGAAAGAGGGAGAGAGAGGAGGGAAAGAGGGAGAGAGGGAGAGGGGGAAATGTTGGGAAAGAGGGAGAGGGAGATGTCGGGAAAAGCGGGAGAGAGAGGAGGGGAAGTGGGAGAGAGAGGAGGAAAAGTGGGAGAGATGGAAAAGCGGGAGAGAGAGGAAAAGTGGGAGGGAGAGGAGGGAAAGTGGGAGAGAGGGAGAGGGAAATGTTGGGAAAGAGGGAGAGGGAGGAGGGAAAGTGGGAGAGAGGGAGGAGGGAAAGTGGGAGAGAGGGAGGAGGGAAAGTGGGAGAGAGAGGGAGGAGGGAAAGTGGGAGAGAGAGGGAGGAGGGAAAGTGGGAGAGAGAGGAGAGGGGGAAATGTCGGGAAAGAGGGAGAGAGAGGAGGGAGAGGGAGAGAGAGGAGGGAAAGAGGGAGAGGGGGAGGAAAAGAGGGAGAGAGAGGGAGGGAAAGTGGAAGAGAGGGAGAGGGAAATGTTGGGAAAGAGGAGGAAAAGTGGGAGAGAGAGGAAAAGTGGGAGGAAGGGTGGAAAAGCGGGAGAGAGAGGGAGGAAAAGAGAGAGAGAGGGAGGAAAAGCGGGAGAGACGGAGAGGGAAAGAGAGAAAGGGAGGGAAAACGGGAGAGGAGGGAAAGTGGGAGAGAGGGAGAGGGGGAAATGTTGGGAAAGAGGGAGAGGGAGGAGGGAAAGTGGGAGAGAGGGAGAGGGGGAAATGTTGGGAAAGAGAGGGAGGGAAATGTCGGGAATGAGGGAGAGGGAGATGTCGGGAAAAGTGGGAGAGAGAGGAGGGAAAGAGGGAGAGGGAAATGTTGGGAAAAGCGGGAGAAAGAGGAGGGGAAGTGGGAGAGAGAGGAGGGAGAGGGAGAGAGAGGAGGGAAAACGGGAGAGAGAGGAGGAAAAGTGGGAGAGATGGAAAAGCGGGAGAGAGAGGAAAAGTGGGAGGGAGAGGAGGAAAAGTGGGAGAGAGGGAGAGGGAAATGTTGGGAAAGAGGGAGAGGGAGGAGGGAAAGTGGGAGAGAGGGAGGAGGGAAAGTGGGAGAGAGGGAGGAGGGAAAGTGGGAGAGAGGGGAAAAGGGGGAGAGAGAGGGAGGGAAATGTTGGGGGAGAGAGGGAGGAAAATGTGGGGAAAGAGGAGGAAAAGCGGGAGAGGGGAGGGAAAGCGGGAGAGAGAGAGAGGGAAGAGGGAGAGAGGAGGGAAATGTGGGAGAGAGGGAGAGGGAAATGTCGGGAAAGAGGAGGAAAAGCGGGAGAGAGAGGAGGGAGAGGGAGAGAGAGGAGGGAAAGTGGGAGAGGAGGAGGAAAAGAGGGAGAGAGAGGAGGGAAAGAGGGAGAGAGAGGAGGGAAATGTCAGGAAAGAGGAAAAAACATCAACACTCAACAAAAACCGGGAGAATCCACCCCAAAATCCCCAGGGAAAAGGGGCAAAGTCCCAGGGAGGCGGCTCTGAAGGGATTCCGGACTGGCCGAGATTCCTGGATCCCAAAATCCCGTCCCAGGTTCCCAAATCCAATCCCAGATTCCCAAATCCAGTCCCAGACTCCCCAGATCCAATCCCAGATCCCCAAATCCAATCCCAGATTCCCAAAATCTGCTCCCAAAAACCCCAAATCCATTCCCAGATTCCCAGATCCAATCCCAAAAACCCCAGATCCAATCCCAGATCCTCAAAAGCCAATCCCAGACTCCCCGAAACAAATCCCCAAAACCCCAAAATCCAATCCCAGGGCCCAAAATCCAATCCCAGAATCCCCAAAATCCAATCCCAGATTCCCCAAATCCAATCCCAGACTCCCCAAATCCAATCCCAGGTTCCAAAATCCAATCCCAGACTCCCCAAATCCAATCCCAGGTTCCAAAATCCAATCCCAGACTCCCCAAATCCACTCCCAGATCCAATCCCAAAAACCCCAAATCCAATCCCAGACCCCCAAATTCCAATCCCAGGTCCCCAAAATCCAATCCCAGATCCCCAAAATCGTCTCCCTGATTCCCAAATCCATTCCCAGACTCCCCAAATCCAATCCCAGATTCCCAAAATCCGCTCCCAAAATCCCCAAATCCAATCCCAGATTCCAAAATCCATTCCTAGATCCAATCCCCAAAACCCCAAATCCAATCCCAGACCCCCAAATTCCAATCCCAGATTCCCCAAAATCCAATCCCAGGTCCAAAATCCAATCCCAGATCCCAAAATCCATTCCCAGACTCCCCAAATCCAATCCCAGATCCCCAAAATTCAATCCCAGATCCTCAAATCCACTCCCAGATTCCCCAAATCTGCTCCCAAAAACCCCAAATCCAATCCCAGATTCCCGAAATCCAATCCCAGATCCCCAAAATTCAATCCCAGATCCCCAAAATCTCCTCCCAGTCTCCTGAAATCCCCTCCCAGTCCCCCCAAATCCCCCCCAATCCCCCAAATCCCCTCCCAGTCCCCAAAAATCCCCTCCCACTCCCCAAAATCCCCTCCCAATCCCTCCAAATCCCCTCCCAATCCCCCAAAATCCCCTCCCAGTCCCGAAAATCCCCCCCCAAACCTCCAAAATCCCCTCCCAGTCCCCCCAAATCCCCTCCCAATCCCCCAAATCCCCTCCCAATCCCCCCAAATCCCCTCCCAATCCCCCCAAACCCCATCCCAATCCCCCCAAATCCCCTCCCAATCCCCCAAACCCCATCCCAATCCCCCAAATCCCCTCCCAATCCCCCAAATCCCCTCCCAATCCCCCCAAACCCCATCCCAATCCCCCCAAATCCCCTCCCAATCCCCCAAACCCCATCCCAGTCCCCCCAAACCCCATCCCAGTCCCCCCAAATCCCTCCCAATCCCCCAAATCCCCTCCCAATCCCCCCAAACCCCATCCCAATCCCCCCAAATCCCCTCCCAATCCCCCAAACCCCATCCCAATCCCCCAAATCCCCTCCCAATCCCCCAAATCCCCTCCCAATCCCCCCAAACCCCATCCCAATCCCCCCAAATCCCCTCCCAATCCCCCAAACCCCATCCCAGTCCCCCCAAATCCCCTCCCAATCCCCCCAAATCCCCTCCCAATCCCCCAAATCCCCTCCCAATCCCCCCAAACCCCATCCCAATCCCCCAAATCCCCCCCCAATCCCCCAAATCCCTTCCCAATCCCCCAAACCCCATCCCAATCCCCCCAAACCCCATCCCAATCCCCCCAAACCCCATCCCAGTCCCCCCAAACCCCATCCCAATCCCCCAAATCCCCTCCCAATCCCCCCAAACCCCATCCCAATCCCCCCAAATCCCCTCCCAATCCCCCAAACCCCATCCCAATCCCCCAAATCCCCTCCCAATCCCCCCAAACCCCATCCCAATCCCCCAAATCCCCTCCCAATCCCCAAACCCCCAATCCCCAAACCCCATCCCAATCCCCCCAATCCCCTCCCAATCCCCCAAATCCCCCCCCAATCCCCCAAATCCCTTCCCAATCCCCCAAACCCCATCCCAATCCCCCAAAATCCCCTCCCAATCCCCCCAAACCCCATCCCAATCCCCCAAATCCCCTCCCAGAACCCCCAAATCCCCTCCCAATCCCCCCAAATCCCCTCCCAATCCCCCCAAACCCCATCCCAATCCCCCCAAATCCCATCCCAATCCCCCAAAATCCCCTCCCAATCCCCCCAAACCCCATCCCAATCCCCCAAATCCCATCCCAATCCCCCCAAATCCCCTCCCAATCCCCCCAAACCCCATCCCAATCCCCCCAAATCCCCTCCCAATCCCCCAAACCCCATCCCAATCCCCCCAAATCCCCTCCCAATCCCCCCAAATCCCATCCCAATCCCCCAAATCCCCTCCCAATCCCCCCAAATCCCCTCCCAATCCCCCCAAACCCCATCCCAATCCCCCAAATCCCCTCCCAACCCCCAAAATCCCCCCCCAAACCCCTTTATTCCCCTCCCCCTCACCTCGAGGGCAGCCTGGAACCTGCGGAGCTCGGCCAGGCACCCCCCAAATCCCCTCCCAATCCCCCCAAATCCTCTCCCAGTCCCCCCAAACCCCATCCCAGTCCCCCCAAATCCCCTCCCAATCCCCCAAATCCCCTCCCAGAACCCCCAAATCCCCTCCCAATCCCCCCAAATCCCCTCCCAATCCCCCCAAACCCCATCCCAATCCCCCCAAACCCCATCCCAGTCCCCCCAAACCCCATCCCAATCCCCCAAATCCCCTCCCAATCCCCCCAAACCCCATCCCAATCCCCCCAAATCCCCTCCCAATCCCCCAAACCCCATCCCAATCCCCCCAAATCCCCTCCCAATCCCCCAAATCCCCCCCCAATCCCCCAAATCCCTTCCCAATCCCCCAAACCCCATCCCAATCCCCCAAAATCCCCTCCCAATCCCCCCAAACCCCATCCCAATCCCCCAAATCCCCTCCCAGAACCCCAAATCCCCTCCCAATCCCCCCAAATCCCCTCCCAATCCCCCCAAACCCCATCCCAATCCCCCCAAACCCCATCCCAATCCCCCCAAATCCCATCCCAATCCCCCCAAATCCCCTCCCAATCCCCCCAAACCCCATCCCAATCCCCCAAATCCCCTCCCAATCCCCCAAATCCCATCCCAATCCCCCCAAATCCCCTCCCAATCCCCCCAAATCCCATCCCAATCCCCCAAATCCCCTCCCAATCCCCCCAAATCCTCTCCCAATCCCCCCAAACCCCATCCCAATCCCCCAAATCCCCTCCCAACCCCCAAAATCCCCCCCCAAACCCCTTTATTCCCCTCCCCCTCACCTCGAGGGCAGCCTGGAACCTGCGGAGCTCGGCCAGGCGCCCCCCAAATCCCCTCCCAATCCCCCCAAACCCCATCCCAGTCCCCCCAAATCCCCTCCCAATCCCCAAATCCCCTCCCACTCCCGAAAATCCCCCCCCAAACCTCCCAAATCCCCTCCCAATCCCCCCAAATCCCCTCCCAAACCCCCAAAATCCCCCCCCAAGTCCCATCCCAATCCCCCCAAATCCCCTCCCAACCCCCAAAATCCCCCCCCAAACCCCTTTATTCCCCTCCCCCTCACCTCGAGGGCAGCCTGGAACCTGCGGAGCTCGGCCAGGCACCCCCCAAATCCCCTCCCAATCCCCCCAAATCCTCTCCCAGTCCCCCCAAACCCCATCCCAGTCCCCCCAAATCCCCTCCCAATCCCCCAAATCCCCTCCCACTCCCGAAAATCCCCCCCCAAACCTCCCAAATCCCCTCCCAATCCCCCCAAACCCCCTCCCAATCCCCCCAAATCCCCTCCCAACCCCCAAAATCCCCCCCAACCCCCTCTATTCCCCTCCCCCTCACCTCGAGGGCAGCCTGGAACCTGCGGAGCTCGGCCAGGCGCTCCCCGATTTTCCGATGGGCCACGGCGCATCCCAAGGGATCCCCGGCCCCTTCCAGCAGCCTCAGCTCTTCCCGGTGCTCCTCCAGAGCCTCCTCGTAGCGCCCTGGAGAAGGGGAGAGCATTCCAGGAATATTCCAGAGGGGTTTTTTTCCCCAAGGATTTCAGGGAGCTGGGACTCACCGTGAGAGGCCAAAAGCTCGCCCAGGCGGTTGCAGGCGGCGGCGGCGGCGGCGGCGTTGCGGAGGCGCCGGGATTTTTCCTTGGATTTTTGGAGGTCTGGGATGAGGGGGGAAGGGAGAAAGGGAGAGCTGGGGAAAATTGGGAATTTCTTTTTTTGGTTTAGGTGGGGTTGTGGAAAGAGGTTTTAGGGGGGAGGGGGGTTGGGATGCGGGAGATGCCTCCAAAGATCCGAGGAATCTCCTCAAGGATCGCCCACCAAGGAGCTGAGGAATCTTTTGAAGGATCCAGGGAATCCCCCCAGAGATCCAAGAACCCCCCAAAGACCCCAAAAAACCCCAAGGATCCAGGGAATCCCTTCAAGGATCCAAGGAAATCCCTTTAAGGATCCAAGGAATCCCCAGAGAGCCAAGAAACCCCCCAAGGATCCAGGGAATCCCCCCCAAGGATCCAAGGAATCCCTTAAGGTTCCAGGGAATCCAATAAAGATCCAGGGAATTCCCCCAAAGGAATTCAGGGAGTCCCCCAAGGATCCAAGGAAATCCCTTTAAGGATCCAAGGAAATCCCTTTAAGGATCCAAGGAATCCCCTCAAGGACCCCCCAAGGAGCTGAGGAATCTTTTGAAGGATCCAGGGAATCCCCCCAGAGATCCAAGAACCCCCCAAAGACCCCAAAAAACCCCAAGGATCCAGGGAATCCCTTCAAGGATCCAAGGAAACCCCAAAAGGATCCAGGAAATCTTCCCAAGGGTCCTGGGAATTCCCCCAAAAATCCAAGGAATCCCCAAGGATCCAGGAAACCCCCACAAGGATCCCAGGAATCTCCTCAGGGATCCAAAAAACCCCGTAAGGATCCAGGGAATTCCCTCAAAGGATCCAGAGAATTCCCACAAGGATCCAAGAACCTCCCCCAAGGATCCAGGGAATTCCCAAAAGGATCCAGGGAATCCCCTTAAGGATCCAAGGAGCCCCCCCAGGGACTCCCCAAAAACCCCTTAAGGATCCAAGGAATCCCTCAAGGATCCTGGGAATCATCCCAAGGGTCCCAGGAGCCTCCCAAGGATCCAGGGAATCCTCCCAAGGATTCAGGGAATCCCTTGAAGGATCCAGGGAATCCCTTGAAGGATCCAGGGAATTCCCACAAGGATCCAGGGAATTCCCACAAGGATCCAGGAAATCCCCCCAGGACCCAAAAAAACCCCTTAAGGATCCAGGGAATCCCCTCAAGGATCCAGAGAATTCCCAAAAGGATCCAGGGAATCCCTTTAAGGATCCAAGAACCCTCCCAGGACCTGGAGGATCCCTTTCAGGATCCAGGGAATCCCCTCAAGGATCCAGGGAATTCCCCCCCAGGACCTGGAGAAACCCCTCAAGAATCCAGGGAATCCCTGAGGGACTCAAAAAGAGCGGGATGGGAGGAATTCGGGGGAATTTGGAGGAGATCAGGATACGGGGAAGGGGCTGAGGGAGAATTTGGGATGAATCTGAGATGGAAAAATGGAGGGAGAACCTGAGGGGGGGGGAATTTGAGGGGAAAACTGGGGGGATTTAAACTCCTCTTGGATTAAAATTTGGGGGGAATTCGATCTTCTGAGGGGGAAAAAAGGAGATTTGGGGGGGGATTTGAGCCCCTCTGGAGGGGTTTGAGGGATCCTTGGGGGGATTTGAGCTTCTGAGGGGGGAAAATTTATGGGACCCCCCCCCCCCGTGAGGGGGAATTTGAGCCCCTGAAGGGGCTGAGGAGCCCCGGGGGGGGGAGGGATTTGATCTTCTGGGGGAAAAAAAAGGAGAATTTGGGGATTGAGGGGGATGGGGGGGGGTGAATATTTTGAGCGCCTCTGGGGCTATTTCAGCCCGTGAGGGGGAATTTGAGTCCCTATGAGGGGTTTGAGGACTCCCAGGAGGGCTTGAAGACCCCCCCGAACGCAGAGTGAGGATTAAAACTCCTGTGAGGGGAATTGGAGCCCATGGCGGCCTGAGGGAGAGAAAACCTGAGGGGACCGCGGGGCCGCCTGAGGACGCCCCAGCGCGGGGGAGGCTCCTCGAGCTCTCAGGGTCCCCGTGCCCCCTTCCAGCCCTCATTAAAGCCTTTTAAGCCCGGTTTAAACCCCGTTAAACGCCATTAAAGCCCCAACTCACGGCGGATCTCCCGCGCCGCCTCAGCGCTGAGCTCGCCCGCCATTCCCGCCGCTCGCAGAAACCACGCCCCCCTCGCGTTCTGATTGGCTGAGTGCCGCCGCTTCTACCAATCAGCGCCCGGAACGGCGGGAACGGCAGCTCCTATTGGTCAATGCGGGCCGAGGTCCCGCCTCCCTCGTGAGGCGGGAAAAGGCGCTTCCGCCCTCCCCTCAGAGGCCGCGGGGAAGGTGGTGGCGCCCCCTGGTGGCGCCCAGTAGCTCCCAGTTCGCTCCCAGTAGCTCTCAGTAAATCCCAGGGCACTCCCAGTAGCTCCCAGTAAAGCCCAGTGACTCCTAGTGACTCCCAGTAAATCCCAGTAGCTCCCAGTTCACTCCAGTAGCTCCCAGTAAATCCCAGTTCACTCCCAGCAGCTCCCAGTGACTCCCAGTAAACCCCAGTAGCTCCCAGTTCACTCCCAGTAAATCCCAGTTCACTCCCAGTAGCTCCCAGTAAATCCCAGTAGCGCCCAGTAAATCCCAGTGACTCCCAGTAAATCCCAGTTCACTCCCAGTAGCTCCCAGTTCACTCCCAGTAGCTCCCAGTAAATCCCAGTGACTCCCAGTAAATCCCACTTCACTCCCAGTAGCTCCCAGTTCACTCCAGTAGCTCCCAGTAAATCCCAGTTCACTCCCAGCAGCTCCCAGTGACTCCCAGTAAACCCCAGTAGCTCCCAGTTCACTCCCAGTAAATCCCAGTTCACTCCCAGTAGCGCCCAGTAAATCCCAGTGACTCCCAGTAAATCCCACTTCACTCCCAGTAGCTCCCAGTTCACTCCCAGTAGCGCCCAGTAAATCCCAGTGACTCCCAGTAAATCCCACTTCACTCCCAGTAGCTCCCAGTTCACTCCCAGTAGCTCCCAGTAAATCCCAGTGACTCCCAGTAAATCTCGGTTCACTCCCAGTAGCTCCCAGTTCATTCCCAGTAGCTCCCAGTAAATCCCAGTGACTCCCATTAAATCTCGGTTCACTCCCAGTAGCTCCCAGTTCACTCCCACTAGCTCCCAGTTCACTCCCAGTAGCTCCCAGTAAATCCCGGTTCACTCCCAGTAGCCCCCAGTGACTCCAGTGACTCCCAGTTTACTCCCAGTATCCCCCAGTGCCTCCCAGTGCTCCCAGTTCCTCCAGTTAAACATCCCAGTGCCCCTCGGCAGCTCCCAGTATCCCCAGTAGCTGCCATCCCAGTGCTCCCAGTATCCCCAGTATCCCCCTAGCCCCAGCCCAGTCTCCCCAGTAACACCCACACCCTCAGTCCAGTGCTCCCAGTATCCCCAGTAACCCCCTCCCAGTGCTCCCAGTATCCCCAGTAACCCCACCCCAGTGCTCCCAGTATCCCCAGTGACCCCATCCCCAGTGCTCCCAGTATCCCCAGTGACCCCACCCCAGTGCTCCCAGTATCCCCAGTAACCCCATCCCAGTGCTCCCAGTATCCCCAGTGACCCCATCCCCAGTGCTCCCAGTACCCCCAGTAACCCCCTCCCAGTGCTCCCAGTATGCCCTACATGCAGCCCAGTGCTCCCAGTGCTCCCAGTATCCCCACCCCAATGCTCCCAGTGCTCCCAGTATGCCCACCCCAGTGCTCCCAGTATCCCCAGTAACCCCACCCCAGTGCTCCCAGTACCCCCAGTAACCCCCTCCCAGTGCTCCCAGTATGCCCTACATGCAGCCCAGTGCTCCCAGTGCTCCCAGTATCGCCATCCCAGTGCTCCCAGTATCCCCACAACCCTCAGCCATCTTCCCAGTAACTCCCAGTGCTCCCAGTGCTCCCAGTAACCCCATCCCAGCGCTCCCAGTATCCCCACAACCCTCAGCCATCTTCCCAGTAACTCCCAGTATCCCCATCCCAGTGCTCCCAGTATCCCCAGTAACCCTATCCCAGTGCTCCCAGTAACCCCAGTACCCCCATCCAGAGTTCCCAGTAACCCCGTCCCAGTGCTCCCAGTTTCCCCAGTAACCCCAGTATCCCAGTGCTCCCAGTATCCCCAGTGCTCCCAGTAACCCCAGTACTCCCAGTTCTCCCAGTGCTCCCAGTAACCCCAGTGCTCCCAGTACGCCGGTTCCCGCTCTCCCAGTATCCCCATCCCATTGCTCACAGTGCTCCCAGTATCCCCTTCCCAGTGCTCCCAGTATCCCCTTCCCAGTACTCCCAGTATTCCTAGTAACCCCGTCCCAGTGCTCCCAGTATCCCACTCCCAGTGCTCCCAGTGCTCCCAGTAACCATATCCCAGTAAGCCCAGTGCCCCCAGTATCCCCCTCCCAGTACTCCCAGTAACCCCAGTATCCCCCATCCCAGTGGTCCCAGTACTCCCAGTGCTCCCAGTATCCTCTTCACAGTGCTCCCAGTATCCCCATCCCAGTGCTCCCAGTGCTCCCAGCATCCCCAGTGCTCCCAGTAACACCAGTGCTCCCAGTATCTCCCTCCCAGTGCTCCCAGTAACCCCAGTGTCCCCCTCCCAGTGCTCCCAGTATCCCCATCCCAGTACTCCCAGTATCCCCAGTAACCCCCTCCCAGTGCTCCCAGTATCCCCAGTAACCCCCTCCCAGTGCTCCCAGTATCCCCAGTAACCCCACCCCAGTGCTCCCAGTATCCCCAGTAACCCCCTCCCAGTGCTCCCAGTATGCCCTACATGCAGCCCAGTGCTCCCAGTGCTCCCAGTAACCCCATCCCAGCGCTCCCAGTATCCCCACAACCCTCAGCCATCTTCCCAGTAACTCCCAGTATCCCCATCCCAGTGCTCCCAGTATCCCCAGTAACCCTATCCCAGTGCTCCCAGTAACCCCAGTAACCCCATCCAGAGTTCCCAGTAACCCCGTCCCAGTGCTCCCAGTTTCCCCAGTAACCCCAGTATCCCAGTGCTCCCAGTATCCCCAGTGCTCCCAGTAACCCCAGTACTCCCAGTTCTCCCAGTGCTCCCAGTAACCCCAGTGCTCCCAGTACGCCGGTTCCCGCTCTCCCAGTATCCCCATCCCATTGCTCACAGTGCTCCCAGTATCCCCTTCCCAGTGCTCCCAGTATCCCCTTCCCAGTACTCCCAGTATTCCTAGTAACCCCTTCCCAGTGCTCCCAGTATCCCACTCCCAGTGCTCCCAGTGCTCCCAGTAACCATATCCCAGTGCTCCCAGTATTCCCAGTAATCCCAGTAAGCCCAGTGCCCCCAGTATCCCCCTCCCAGTACTCCCAGTAACCCCAGTATCCCCCATCCCAGTGGTCCCAGTACTCCCAGTGCTCCCAGTATCCTCTTCACAGTGCTCCCAGTATCCCCATCCCAGTGCTCCCAGTGCTCCCAGCATCCCCAGTGCTCCCAGTAACACCAGTGCTCCCAGTATCTCCCTCCCAGTGCTCCCAGTAACCCCAGTGTTCCCCTCGCAGTGTTCCCAGTGCTCCCAGGGCTCCCAGTATCCCCATCCCAGTACTCCCAGTATCCCCCTCCAGTGCTCCCAGTATCCCCAGTAATCCCCAGTAATCCCCTCCCAGTGCTCCCAGTGTTCCCAGTACACCCGTCCCAGTGCTCCAGTATCCCCAGTAACTGCCATCCCAGTGCTCCCAGTATCCCCAGTAGCTGCCATCCCAGTGCTCCCAGTATCCCCAGTAGCTGCCATCCCAGTGCCCCCAGTATCCCCAGTAGCTGCCATCCCAGTGCTCCCAGTATCCCCAGTATCCCCCTAACCCCAGCCCAGTCTCTCCAGTAACCCCCTCACCCTCAGTCCAGTGCTCCCAGTATCCCCAGTAACCCCCTCCCAGTGCTCCCAGTATCCCCAGTAACCCCCTCCCAGTGCTCCCAGTATCCCCAGTGACCCCATCCCCAGTGCTCCCAGTACCCCCAGTAACCCCCTCCCAGTGCTCCCAGTATGCCCTACATGCAGCCCAGTGCTCCCAGTGCTCCCAGTATCCCCGCCCCAGTGCTCCCAGTGCTCCCAGTATGCCCACCCCAGTGCTCCCAGTATCCCCAGTAACCTCGACCAGTGCTCCCAGTATGCCCTACATGCAGCCCAGTGCTCCCAGTGCTCCCAGTATCCCCATCCCAGCGCTCCCAGTATCCCCACTACCCTCAGCCATCTTCCCAGTAACTCCCAGTATCCCCATCCCAGTGCTCCCAGTGCTCCCAGTATGCCCACCCCAGTGCTCCCAGTATCCCCAGTAACCCCACCCCAGTGCTCCCAGTATGTCCTACATGCAGCCCAGTGCTCCCAGTGCTCCCAGTATCCCCATCCCAGCGCTCCCAGTATCCCCAGTAACCCCATCCCAGTGCTCCAGTGCTCCCCATGCCCCCATCCCAGTGCTCCCAGTGCTCCCCATGCCCCCATCCCAGTGCTCCCAGTGCTCCCACTAACCCCGCTCCAGTGCTCCCAGTATCCCCAGTAACCCCAGGCAAGTGCTCCCAGTGCTCCCAGTGCTCCCAGTAAACCCCATCCCAGTGCTCCCAGTATCCCAGTGCTCCCCATCCCAGTGCTCCCAGTATCCCCATCCCAGTGCTCCCAGTGCTCCCAGTGCTCCAGTGCTCCCAGTATCTCCCTCCCAGTGCTCCCAGTATCCCCATCCCAGTGCTCCCTGTTCTCCCAGTAATCTCAGTACTCCCAGTTCTCCCAGTAACCCCATCCTAGTGTTCCCAGTGCTCCCAGTGCTCCCAGTATGACCATTCCAGTGCTCCCAGTAACCCCATCCTGGTGTTCCCAGTGCTCCCAGTATGACCATCCCAGTGCTCCCAGTAACCCCATCCCAGTGCTCCCAGTGCTCCCAGTATCCCCCTCCCAGTGCATCCAGTAACCCCATCCCAGTGCTCCCAGTATCCCCAGTATCTCCCTCCCAGTGCTCCCAGTTCTCCCAGTATCCCCATCCCAGTGCTCCCAGTATGACCATCCCAGTGCTCCCAGTGCTCCCAGTAATCCCATGCCAGTGCTCCCAGTGATCCCAGTATCTCCCTCCCAGTGATCCCAGTATGACCATCCCAGTGCTCCCAGTGCTCCCAGTAATCCCATGCCAGTGCTCCCAGTGCTCCCAGTGCTCCCAGTGCTCCAGTATCTCCCTCCCAGTGCTCCCAGTATCCCCAGTAACCCCATCCCAGTGCTCCCAGTGCTCCCAGTATTTCCCTCTCAGTGCTCCCAGTATCCCCAGTAACCCCATCCCAGTGCTCCCAGTGCTCCCAGTATCTCCCTCCCAGTGCTCCCAGTATCTCCCTCCCAGTGCTCCCAGTATCCCCAGTAACCCCATCCCAGTGCTCCCAGTGCTCCCAGTATCTCCCTCCCAGGGCTCCCAGTATCCCCAGTAACCCCATCCCAGTCCTCGCAGTATCCGCAGTATCCCCCTCCCAGTGCTCCCAGTTCTCCCAGTATCCCCCTCCCAGTGCTTCCAGTATCCCCAGTATCCCCCTCCCAGTGCTCCCAGTTCTCCCAGTATCCCCATCCCAGTGCTCCCAGTATCCCCCTCCCAGTTCTCCCAGTGCTCCCAGTATGACCATCCCAGTGCTCCCAGTGCTCCCAGTATCTCCCTCCCAGTGCTCCCAGTATCTCCCTCCAGTGCTCCCAGTATCCCCATCCCAGAGCTCCCAGTATCCCCATCCCAGTGCTCCCAGTGCTCCCAGTATCTCCCTCCCAGTGCTCCCAGTATCCCCATCCCAGTGCTCCCTGTTCTCCCAGTAATCTCAGTACTCCCAGTTCTCCCAGTAACCCCATCCTAGTGTTCCCAGTGCTCCCAGTGCTACCAGTATGACCATTCCAGTGCTCCCAGTAACCCCATCCTGGTGTTCCCAGTGCTCCCAGTGCTCCCTGTATGACCATCCCAGTGCTCCCAGTAACCCCATCCCAGTATCCCATTATACCCAGTATCCCCCTCCCCCTGCTCCCAGTGCTCCCAGTGCTCCCAGTATCCCCCTCCCAGTGCTCCCACTATCCCCAGTGACCCCATCCCAGTGCTCCCAGTATCCCCATCCCAGTGCTCCCAGTATCCCCAGTATCCCCCTCCCAGTGCTCCCAGTATCCCCAGTGCCCCCAGTAATCCCAGTGCTCCCAGTGCTCCCAGTATGACCATCCCAGTGCTCCCAGTGATCCCAGTATCCCCATCCCAGTTCTCCCAGTAACCCCATCCCAGTGCTCCCAGTGCTCCCAGTATCTCCCTCCCAGTGCTCCCAGTATCCCCAGTATCCCCCCCCAGTGCTCCCAGTTCTCCCAGTATCCCCATCCCAGTGCTCCCAGTATCCCCATCCCAGTGCTCCCAGTGCTCCCAGTATGACCATCCCAGTGCTCCCAGTGATCCCAGTATCCCCCTCCCAGTGCATCCAGTAACCCCATCCCAGTGTTCCCAGCATGACCATCCCAGTGCTCCCAGTTCTCCCAGTATCCCCATCCCAGTGCTCCCAGTGCTCCCAGTATCCCCCTCCCAGTGCATCCAGTAACCCCATCCCAGTACTCCCAGTATCCCCAGTATCTCCCTCCCAGTGCTCCCAGTTCTCCCAGTATCCCCATCCCAGTGCTCCCAGTTCTCCCAGTATCCCCATCCCAGTGCTCCCAGTATGACCATCCCAGTGCTCCCAGTATCTCCCTCCCAGTGCTCCCAGTAATCCCAGTAACCCCATCCCAGTGCTCCCAGTTCTCCCAGTAACCCCAGCCCAGTGCTCCCAGTGCTCCCAGTATGACCATCCCAGTGCTCCCCGTGCTCCCAGTATCCCCCTCCCAGTGCTCCCAGTGCTCCCAGTATCCCCATCCCCGTGCTCCCAGGTCTCCCAGTAACCCCAGCCCAGTGCTCCCAGTGCTCCCAGTAACCCCATCCCAGTGCTCCCAGTATCCCCCTCCCAGTTCTCCCAGTATCCCCATCCCAGTGCTCCCAGTATGACCATCCCAGTGCTCCCAGTGCTCCCAGTATCTCCCTCCCAGTGCTCCCAGCATCTCCCTCCCAGTGCTCCCAGTGCTCCCAGTAACCCCATCCCAGTGCTCCCAGTGCTCCCAGTATCTCCCTCCCAGTGCTCCCAGTATCCCCAGTATCCCCATCCCAGTGCTCCCTGTTCTCCCAGTAATCCCAGTACTCCCAGTAACCCCATCCTAGTGTTCCCAGTGCTCCCAGTGCTCCCAGTATGACCATCCCAGTGCTCCCAGTAAACCCATCCCAGTGTTCCCAGTTCTCCCAGTATGGCCATCCCAGTGCTCCCAGTATCTCACTCCCAGTGCTCCCAGTAATCCCAGTAACCCCATCCCAGTGCTCCCAGTGCTCCCAGTGCTCCCAGTGCTCCCAGTATCTCCCTCCCAGTGCTCCCAGTATCCCCAGTATCTCCAGTAACCCCATCCCAGTGCTCCCAGTGCTCCCAGTATCTCCCTCCCAGTGCTCCCAGTATCCCCAGTAACCCCATCCCAGTGCTCCCAGTATCTCACTCCCAGTGCTCCCAGTAATCCCAGTAACCCCATCCCAGTGCTCCCAGTGCTCCCAGTGCTCCCAGTGCTCCCAGTATCTCCCTCCCAGTGCTCCCAGTATCCCCAGTATCTCCAGTAACCCCATCCCAGTGCTCCCAGTGCTCCCAGTATCTCCCTCCCAGTGCTCCCAGTATCCCCAGTAACCCCATCCCAGTTCTCCCAGTATCCTCAGTATCCCCCTCCCAGTGTTCCCAGTGCTCCCTATTCTCCCAGTATCCCCATCCCAGTGCTCCCAGTATCCCCATCCCAGTGCTCCCAGTGCTCCCAGTATCCCCATCCCAGTGCTCCCAGTATCCCCAGTAACCCCCTCCCAGTGCTCCCAGTTCTCCCAGTATCCCCATCCCAGTGCTCCCAGTATGACCATCCCAGTGCTCCCAGTGCGCCCAGTATGACCATCCCAGTGCTCCCAGTGATCCCAGTATCTCCCTCCCAGTGCTCCCAGTATCCCCAGTAACCCCATCCCAGTGCTACCAGTGCTCCCAGTATCCCCCTCCCAGTGCTCCCAGTATGACCATCCCAGTGCTCCCAGTGCTCCCAGTATCCCCCTCCCAGTGCATCCAGTAACCCCATCCCAGTACTCCCAGTATCTCCAGTATCCCCCTCCCTGTGCTCCCAGTGCTCCCAGTATGACCATCCCAGTGCTCCCAGTATCCCCAGTAACCCCATCCCAGTGCTCCCAGTGCTCCCAGTGCCCCCATCCCAGTACTCCCAGTGCTCCCACTAACCCCGCTCCAGTGCTCCCAGTATCCCCAGTAACCCCAGCCCAGTGCTCCCAGTGCTCCCAATGCTCCCAGTGCTCCCAGTAACCCCATCCCAGTGCTCCCAGTATCCCCAGTATCTCCCTCCCAGTGCTCCCAGTATCCCCAGTATCCCCATCCCAGTGCTCCCTGTTCTCCCAGTAATCTCAGTACTCCCAGTTCTCCCAGTAACCCCATCCTAGTGTTCCCAGTGCTCCCAGTATGACCATTCCAGTGCTCCCAGTGCTCCCAGTGCTCCCAGTATCCCCATCCCAGTGCTCCCAGTATCCCCAGTAACCCCATCCCAGTGTTCCCAGTGCTCCCAGTATCCCTCTCCCAGTGCTCCCACTATCCCCAGTATCCCCCTCCCAGTGCTCCCCAGTGCTCCCAGTATCCCCAGTGCCCCCAGTAATCCCAGTGCTCCCAGTGCTCCCAGTAACCCCATCCCAGTGCTCCCAGTGCTCCCAGTAACCCCAGCCCAGTGCTCCCAGTGCTTCCAGTATCCCCCCCCAGTGTTCCCAGTGCTCCCACTAACCCCGCTCCAGTGCTCCCAGTATCCCCAGTAACCCCAGCCCAGTGCTCCCAGTGCTCCCAGTGCTCCCAATGCTCCCAGTGCTCCCAGTAACCCCATCCCAGTGCTCCCAGTATCCCCAGTATCCCCAGTATCCCCATCCCTGTGCTCCGTGCTCCCAGTAATCCCAGTACTCCCAGTATCCCCAGTAACCCCATCCCAGTGTTCCCAGTGCTCCCAGTATCCCCATCCCAGTGTTCCCAGTGCTCCCAGTATCCCCCTCCCAGTGTTCCCAGTGCTCCCAGTATCCCTCTCCCAGTGCTCCCAGTTTCCCCAGTATCCCCATCCCAGTGCTCCCAGTGCTCCCAGTATCCCCATCCCAGTGCTTCCAGTGTTCCCAGTGCTCCCACTATCCCCAGTAACCACCTCCCAGTGCTCCCAGTATCCACATCCCAGTGCTCCCAGTGCTCCCAGTAACCCCATCCCAGTGCTCCCAGTATCCCCAGTATCTCCCTCCCAGTGCTCCCAGTAACCCCAGTATTCCCATCCCAGTGCTCCCAGTATCCCCCTCCCAGTGCTCCCAGTGCTCCCAGTTTCCCCAGTATCCCCATCCCAGCGCTCCCAGTTCTCCCAGTATGACCATTCCAGTGCTCCCAGTGCTCCCAGTATCCCCATCCCAGTGCTCCCAGTGCTCCCAGTGCTCCCAGTATCCCCATCCCAGTGCTCCCAGTATCCCCAGTAACCACCTCCCAGTGCTCCCAGTATCCCCATCCCAGCGCTCCCAGTGCTCCCCAGTGCTCCCAGTATCCCGCTCCCAGTGCTCCCAGTGCTCCCCAGTGCTCCCAGTATCCCGCTCCCAGTGCTCCCAGTATCCCACTCCCAGTGCTCCCAGTGCTCCCAGTGCTCCCAGTATCCCCATCCCAGTGCTCCCAGTGCTCCCAGTGCTCCCAGTATCCCACTCCCAGTGCTCCCAGTAACCCCAGCCCAGTGCTCCCAGTGCTCCCAGTATCCCACTCCCAGTGCTCCCAGTGCTCCCAGTGCTCCCAGTATCCCCATCCCAGTGCTCCCAGTGCTCCCAGTGCTCCCAGTATCCCCATCCCAGTGCTCCCAATGCTCCCAGTATCCCCATCCCAGTGCTCCCAGTATCCCCATCCCAGTGCTCCCAGTATCCCCATCCCAGTGCTCCCAGTGCTCCCAGTATCCCCATCCCAGTGCTCCCAGTGCTCCCAGTGCTCCCAGTATCCCCATCCCAGTGCTCCCAGTGCTCCCAGTATCCCCATCCCAGTGCTCCCAGTATCCCCAGTAACCACCTCCCAGTGCTCCCAGTATCCCCATCCCAGCGCTCCCAGTGCTCCCAGTATCCCCATCCCAGTGCTCCCAGTGTTCCCAGTGCTCCCAGTATCCCGCTCCCAGTGCTCCCAGTGCTCCCAGTGCTCCCAGTGCTCCCAGTATCCCCAGTATCCCCATCCCAGTGCTCCCAGTATCCCCAGTATCCCCCTCCCAGTGCTCCCAGTTCTCCCAGTATCCCCATCCCAGTGCTCCCAGTATCCCCCTCCCAGTGCTCCCAGTGCTCCCAGTTTCCCCAGTATCCCCATCCCAGCGCTCCCAGTTCTCCCAGTATGACCATCCCAGTGCTCCCAGTGCTCCCAGTATCCCCATCCCAGTGCTCCCAGTGCTCCCAGTGCTCCCAGTATCCCCCTCCCAGTGCTCCCAGTGCTCCCAGTGATCCCAGTATCCCCATCCCAGTGCTCCCAGTATCCCCATCCCAGTGCTCCCAGTGCTCCCAGTATCCCCATCCCAGTGCTCCCAGTATCCCCAGTAACCACCTCCCAGTGCTCCCAGTATCCCCATCCCAGCGCTCCCAGTGCTCCCAGTATCCCCAGTGCTCCCAGTATCCCCATCCCAGTGCTCCCAGTATCCCGCTCCCAGTGCTCCCAGTGCTCCCAGTATCCCCATCCCAGTGCTCCCAGTTCTCCCAGTATCCCCATCCCAGTGCTCCCAGTGCTCCCAGTGCTCCCAGTGCTCCCAGTATCCCCATCCCAGCGCTCCCAGTTCTCCCAGTGTCCCCATCCCAGTGCTCCCAGTGCTCCCAGTGCTCCCAGTATCCCCATCCCAGTGCTCCCAGTGCTCCCAGTGCTCCCAGTATCCCCATCCCAGTGCTCCCAGTATCCCCAGTAACCCCATCCCAGTGCTCCCAGTATCCCCAGTAACCACCTCCCAGTGCTCCCAGTATCCCCATCCCAGCGCTCCCAGTGCTCCCAGTATCCCCATCCCAGTGCTCCCAGTATCCCCAGTATCCCCCAGCCTTTCCCTCCAACCCCCCCCAGTTCCCGCTCTGTTTCCAGCCCTTCCCATTTGGGTAAAAAAACCCCAAAATCGCCAATTTTGGGGTCCATAAAAAATGCGAATTTTGGTGAAAACCCAAATTTCTCAAAATTTTGGGGTCAAAAATTCGAATTTTGGGGTCCAAAAAAATCCCTGAAATTTTGGGTTAAAAAAAGAGAAACCAATCCCCATTTTGGGTTAAAAACGCCCGATTTTGGTTAAAAAAAAATCCATCCAAATCCTCCCATTTTGGTTAAAAAAAAATCTCCAAAAATCTCCAATTTTGAGGTCAAAAAATCTGATTTTGATGAAAACCAAATTCCTCCAATTTCGATCTTAAAAAAAAATGAAATTAAATCCAATTTTGGGTAAAAACCATCAAATATTGGTTAAAAATCCATCCAAAATCTTCACATTTTGGGTAAAAAAAAATCCCCAAACCCTCCAATTTTGGGGTCAAAAAATCGAATTTTGGTTAAACCCCCAAATTTCTGAAATATTTGTTGAAAAAGTGAAACAAATTCCAATTTTGGGTTAAAAACCTCCAATTTTGGTTAAAAAAATCCATCCAAGCTTTCAAATTTTGGTTAAAAACCCCCCAAACGCTCAAATTTTGGGTTCAAAAATGATGATTTGAATAAAACCCAAATTTCTCCAATTTTAGGAAAAATCCAAAGTGAGAAATTCAAATTTTGGGTAAAACCCTCAAATTTTGGTTAAAAAAATCCTCAAAAACTTCAAATATTGGGGTAAAATCCTCAAATTTTGGTTAAACCCCCCCCAAAACCTCAAATATTGGGGTAAAATCCTCAAATTTTGGTTAAAACCCCCCAAAAACTTCAAATATTGGGGTAAAATCCTCAAATTTTGGTTAAAAATGCCTCAAATTTTAAAGAAAAACGGAAGTTCCAATTTTGGGTTAAAACCGTCAAATATTGGTTGAAAAATCCACCAAAATCTTCAAATTTTGGTTCCAAAAAACCCCCAAAAATCTCAAATTTTGGGGTTAAAAATCTGATTCTTATTTAAAAAAAAAAATCCTTCAAATTTTGGGTAAAAAAAGCAACAAATCCAAACTTTGGGTCCAAAAAGTCAAATTTTGGTTTAAAAGCCTCAAAACCTTCAAACTTTGCTTAAAAAAACCCCCAAAGTCTCCAATTTTGGGTCCAAAAATCGAATTTTGATTAAAACCAAATTTCTCCAAGTTTGGTTAAAAACCAACCAAATTCAAGTTTTGGTTAAAACCGTCAAATTTTGGTTCAAAACCCCTCCAAATCTTCAAATTTTGGTTCAAACCCCCCCAAGAACCCCAAATTTTGGTTTTAAAACATCAAATTTTGGTTCAAAAATCACAAAATCCTCAAATTTGGGTCCAAAACCACCCCAAAATCCTCAAATTTGGGTCAAAACCACCCCCAAAATTCTGAAATTTGGGTCAAAACCACCCCAAAATCCTCAAATTTGGGGCAAACCACCCCCAAATCCTCAAATTTGGGTCAAACCCACCCAAAAATCCTCAAATTTGGGTCAAAACCACCCCAAAATCCTCAAATTTGGGTCAAAAAATTGAAAATTCGCAAATTTGGGTCAAACCCACCCAAAAATCCTCAATTTTGGTCAAAACCACCCCAAAGAACCTCGAAATTTCACCCAAACCATCCCAAAACTTCCAATTTTGGTCAAAACCACCCCAAAAACCTCAAAATTTCACCCAAACCACCCCAAAACCCCTCAAATTTGCCAAACCCTCCCAATTCGACCCCACCCCTCCCCCAAAACCCCCAAATGATTGGAAAACTCCCCAAATTTTTATTCTCGACTAAAACGGGCGGCGGCCGCGCCGCCCCTCCCCCAAAATCCCCCCAAAATCATCCAAAATCCATCCCAAAATCCCCCAAAATCATCCCAAAATCCCCCAAAATCATCCCAAAATCCCCAAAATCATCCCAAAATCCCCCCAAATCCCCCAAAATCATCCCAAAACCCCCCAAAATCCCCCAAAATCATCCCGAAATCCACCCCAAATCCCCCAAAATCCCCCCAAATCCCCCAAAATCATCCCTAAATCATCCCCAAACCCCCCAAAATCCTCCCAAAATCCCCCAAAATCATCCCAAAATCATCCCAAACCCCCCAAAATCATCCAAACCCCCCCAAAATCAACCCAAAATCCCCCAAAATCCCCCAAAACCCCCCAAAATCATCCCAAAACCCCCCAAAATCCCCCAAAATCATCCCAAAATCATCCCCAAATCATCCCAAAACCCCCCAAAATCCCCCCAAAATCCCCCAAAATCCTCCCAAAAACATCCCAAAATCCCCCAAAATCCCCCAAAATCCCCCCAAATCCCCCAAAATCTCCCAAAATCCCCCAAAATCATCCCAAAATCCCCCAAAATCATCCCAAAATCATCCCAAAATCCCCCAAATCATCCCAAAACCCCCCAAAATCCCCCAAAATCATCCCGAAATCCTCCCCAAATCCCCCAAAATCCTCCCCAAATCCCCCAAAATCCCCCAAAATCATCCCAAAATCCCCCAAAATCATCCCAAAACCCCCCCAAATCACCCCAAAACCCCCCAAAATCCTCCAAAACCCCCCAAAATCATCCCAAAACCTCCCAAAATCATCCCAAAACCCCAAAAACCTCCCCAAAATCCCCCCCCAAATCCCCCCAAATCTCAAATCCCCCAAAATCCTCCCAAAATCCTCCAAAATCCCCCAAAACCCCCCAAAATCATCCCCAAACCCCCCAAAATCCCCCAAAATCCCCCAAAATCCCCCAAAATCACCCCCAAAATCATCCCAAAACCCCCCAAAATCATCCCAAATCCCCCAAAATCCCCCCAAAATCTCCCAAAATCCCCCAAAATCCCCCCAAAATCATCCCAAAACCCCCCAAAACCCCCCAAAATCCCCCAAAATCCCCCAAAATCATCCCAAAATCCTCCCCAAATCCCCCAAAATCCCCCAAAATCACCCCAAAATCTCCCAAAATCCTCCCCAAATCCCCCAAATACCCCAAAATAATCCCAAAATCATCCCAAAATCCCCCAAAATTCCCCCAAATCCTCCCCAAATCCCCCAAAATCCCCCAAAATCATCCCAAAATCCCCCCAAATCCTCCCAAAATCACCCCAAAATCTCCCAAAATCATCCCAAAATCCCCCAAAATCTCCCAAAATCCCCCAAAATCCCCCAAAATCATCCCCAAATCCCCCAAAATCCCCCAAAATCCCCCCAAATCACCCCAAATCCCCCCAAATCCCCCAAAATCATCCCAAAATCCCCCAAAATCATCCCCAAACCCCCCAAAATCCCCCAAAATCATCCCAAATCCCCCAAAATCCCCCCAAAATCTCCCAAAATCCTCCCCAAATCCCCCCAAATCCCCCAAAATCCCCCAAAATCCCCCAAAATCATCCCAAAATCCCCCCAAAATCTCCCAAAATCCCCCCAAAACCCACCCCAAATCCCCCCAAATCCCCCAAAATCATCCCAAAATCCCCCAAAATCCCCCCAAATCCCCCCAAATCCCCCAAAATCATCCCCAAACCCCCCCAAATGCCCCAAAATCCCCCAAAATCCTCCCCAAATCCCCCCCAAATCCCCCAAAATCATCCCTAAATCATCCCAAAACCCCCCAAAATCCTCCCCAAACCCCCCAAAATCATCCCAAAATCCCCCAAAATCCCCCAAAACCCCCCCAAAATCATCCCAAAATCCCCCAAAACCCCCCAAATCATCCCAAAATCCCCCAAAATCCCCCAAAATCATCCCAAAATCCCCCCCAAATCCCCCAAAATCCTCCCAAAATCCCCCAAAATCTCCCAAAATCCCCCAAATCCCCCCCAAATCCCCCAAAATCCCCCAAAATCCCCCAAAATCATCCCAAAATCCCCCAAAATCCTCCCAAAATCACCCCAAAATCTCCCAAAATCATCCCAAAATCCCCCAAAATCTCCCAAAATCCCCCAAAATCCCCCAAAATCATCCCCAAATCCCCCAAAATCCCCAAAATCCCCCCAAATCACCCCAAATCCCCCCAAATCCCCCAAAATCATCCCAAAATCCCCCAAAATCATCCCAAAATCCCCCAAAATCATCCCAAAATCTCCCCAAATCCCCCAAAATCCTCCCAAAATGTCCCAAAATCCCCCAAAATCATCCCAAAATCCCCCAAAATCATCCCCAAACCCCCCAAAATCCCCCAAAATCATCCCAAATCCCCCAAAATCCCCCCAAAATCTCCCAAAATCCTCCCCAAATCCCCCCAAATCCCCCAAAATCCCCCAAAATCCCCCAAAATCATCCCAAAATCCCCCCAAAATCTCCCAAAATCCCCCCAAAACCCTCCCCAAATCCCCCCAAATCCCCCAAAATCATCCCAAAATCCCCCAAAATCCCCCCAAATCCCCCCAAATCCCCCAAAATCATCCCCAAACCCCCCCAAATGCCCCAAAATCCCCCAAAATCCTCCCCAAATCCCCCCAAATCCCCCAAAATCATCCCTAAATCATCCCAAAACCCCCCAAAATCCTCCCCAAACCCCCCAAAATCATCCCAAAATCCCCCAAAATCCCCCAAAACCCCCCAAAATCATCCCAAAATCCCCCAAAATCCCCCAAAATCATCCCAAAATCCCCCAAAATCCCCCAAAATCATCCCAAAATCCCCCCCAAATCCCCCAAAATCCTCCCAAAATCCCCCAAAATCTCCCAAAATCCCCCCAAATCCCCCCAAATCCCCCAAAATCCCCCCAAATCCCCCAAAATCATCCCAAAATCCCCCAAAATCATCCCAAAACCCCCCAAAATCCCCCAAAATCATCCCAAAACCCCCCAAAATCCCCCAAAATCATCCCGAAATCCTCCCCAAATCCCCCAAAATCCTCCCCAAATCCCCCAAAATCTCCCAAAATCATCCCAAAATCCCCCAAAATCATCCCAAAACCCCCCCAAATCACCCCAAAACCCCCCAAAATTCCCCCAAATTCCCCCAAAAATCCTCCAAAACCCCCCAAAATCCCCCAAAATCCCCCAAAATCCCCCAAAATCATCCCAAATCCCCCAAAATCCCCCAAAATCATCCCAAAATCCCCCCCAAATCCCCCAAAATCCTCCCAAAATCCCCCCAAATCCCCCAAAATCCTCCCAAAATCCCCCAAAATCCCCCAAAATCACCCCAAAATCCCCCCAAAATCCCCCAAAATCCCCCAAAATCCTCCCAAAATCCTCCCGGCCGCCGCCGGCGCTGCCGAATTCCGCCGCTTCCGGGTTCTTCTCTCGTCTTTCGGGGCCCTTTTTGGGCGATTCCGGGACGATTCCGAGATTTTCGCCGCCGCCGTCGGTTTTTGGTTTTTTCCCGCCGTTTTTTTTGGGGATTCGGGGGCGGGTTGGGGTGAGGGGGGGGGAGGGGTGGAGTTTTTGGGGGGGTTCGAGAGTTTTGTGTTGGGTTTGGAGCGATTTTGGGTGCGTTTAGGCCGAGTTTGGGTGGGTTTAGGCCGAGTTTTGATGGTTTCATCCATTTTTGGTGGTTTTAAGCCCATTTTGGGTGCGTTCAAGACCTTTCTGTTGGGTTTGGAGCGATTTTGGGTGGGTTTAGGCCAAGTTTGGGTGGGTTTAAGCCAAGTTTGGGTGGATTTAGGCCAAGTTTTGATGGTTTCAAACATTTTTGCTGGTTTTAAGCCCATTTTGGGCGGGTTTAGGCCAAATTTGGGTGGTTTCATCCATTTTGGGTGGTTTTAAGCCCATTTTGGGTGGGTTCAAGACCTTTGTGTTGGGTTTGGAGCGATTTTGGGTGGGTTTAGGCCAAGTTTGGGTGGGTTTAAGCCAAGTTTTGATGGGTTTAGGCCGAGTTTTGATGGTTTCATCCATTTTTGGTGGCTTTAAGCCCATTTTTGGTGGTTTCAAGACCTTTCTGTTGGGTTTGGAGCCATTTTGGGTGGGTTTAGGCCAAGTCTGGGTGGGCTCAAGGCGATTTTTGGTGGTTTCGAGACCTTTCTGTTGAGTTTACACCAATTTTTGGTGGGTTCAAAGCCATTTTTGGTGGGTTCAAGACCTTTCTGTTGGGTTTGGAGCCATTTTGGGTGGGCTCAGGCCAAGTTTGGGTGGGCTCAAGGCGATTTTTGGTGGTTTTCATCCATTTTTGGTGGTTTTCATCACATTTTGGGTGGGTTCAAGACCTTTCTGTTGGGTTTGGAGCCATTTTGGGTGGGTTTGGGCCAAGTTTGGGTGGGTTTCATCCATTTTTGCTGGTTTTAAGCCCATTTTGGGTGGGTTTAGGCCAAGTTTGGGTGGTTTCATCCATTTTTGGGCTTTAAGCCCATTTTGGGTGGGTTCAAGACCTTTGTGTTGGGTTTGGAGCGATTTTGGGTGGATTTAGGCCAAGTTTGGGTGGGTTTAGGCCAAGTTTGGGTGGATTTAGGCCAAGTTTGGGTGGATTTAGGCCAAGTTTGGGTGGGTTTGGGCCAAGTTTGGGTGGGTTTAGGCCAAGTTTGGGTGGGTTTGGGCCAAGTTTGGGTGGGTTTCATCCATTTTTGGTGGCTTTAAGCCCATTTTGGGTGGGTTCAAGACTTTTGTGTTGGGTTTGGAGCGATTTTGGGTGGATTTAGGCCAAGTTTGGGTGGGTTTAGGCCAAGTTTGGGTGGATTTAGGCCAAGTTTGGGTGGGTTTCATCCATTTTGGGTGGGTTTAAGCCCATTTTTGGTGGGTTCAAGACCTTTCTGTTGGGTTTGGAGCGATTTTGGGTGGGTTTGGGCCAAGTTTGGGTGGGTTTAGGCCAAGTTTGGGTGGGTTTCATCCATTTTTGGTGGTTTCAAACCAATTCTTGGTGGGTTTGAGACCTTTGTGTTTGGTTTGGAGCGATTTTGGGTGGGTTTAGGCCAAGTTTGGGTGGGTTTAGGCCAAGTTTGGGTGGGTTTGGGCCAAGTTTTGATGGTTTCATCCATTTTGGGTGGGTTTAAGCCCATTTTGGGTGGGTTCAAGACCTTTGTGTTGGGTTTGGAGCGATTCTGGCTGGGTTTAGGCCAAGTTTGGGTGGGTTTAGGCCGAGTTTTGGTGGTTTCATCCATTTTTGCGCTTTAAGCCCATTTTTGGTGGTTTCAAGACCTTTCTGTTGGGTTTGGAGCCATTTTGGGTGGATTTAGGCCAAGTCTGGGTGGGCTCAAGGCGATTTTTGGTGGTTTCGAGACCTTTCTGTTGAGTTTACACCAATTTTTGGTGGTTTCAAACCCATTTTTGGTGGTTTCAAACCAATTTTGGTGGTTTCAAGACCTTTTTGTTGGGCTTCAACCAATTCTTGGTGGTTTCAAAACAATTTTTGGTGGTTTCAAGACCTTTGTGTTGGGTTTGGAGCCATTTTGGGTGGGTTTAGGCCAAGTTTGGGTGGGTTTAAGCCAAGTTTTGATGGTTTCATCCATTTTGGGTGGTTTTAAGCCCATTTTGGGTGGGTTCAAGACCTTTGTGTTGGGTTTAGAGCAATTTTGGGTAGATTTAGGCCAAGTCTGGGTGGGCTCAAGGCGATTTTTGGTGGCTTTAAGACCTTTCTGTTGAGTTTACACCAATTTTTGGTGGTTTCAAACCCATTTTTGGTGGTTTCAAGACCTTTTTGTTGGGCTTCAACCAATTCTTGGTTCTTTACACCAATTTTTGGTGGTTTCAAACCAATTCTTGGTGGTTTCGAGACCTTTCTGTTCGGTTTGGAGCCATTTTTGGTGGCTTTAAGCCCATTTTGGGTGGGTTCAAGACCTTTGTGTTGGGTTTAGAGCAATTTTGGGTGGGTTTAGGCCAATTTTTGGTGGTTTCATCCATTTTTGGTGGTTTTAAGCCCATTTTGGGTGGGTACAAGACTTTTCTGTTGGGTTTGGAGCGATTTTGGGTGGGTTTAGGCCAAGTTTTGGTGGGTTCAAGACCTTTCTGTTGAGTTTACCCCGATTTTGGGTGGGCTTAGGCCAAGTTTTGGTGGGTTTCATCCATTTTGGGTGGGTTCAAGACTGTTCTGTTGGGTTGGGAGCAATTTTGGGTGGGTTTAGGCCAAGGTTAGGTGGGTTTGGGCCAAGTTTGGGTGGGTTTAGGCCAAGTTTGGGTGGATTTCATCCATTTTGGGTGGTTTTAAGCCCATTTTGGGTGGGTTCAAGACCTTTGTGTTGGGTTTAGAGCAATTTTGGGTGGGATTAGGCCAAGTTTGGTGGGTTTCATCCATTTTTGGTGGTTTTAAGCCCATTTTGGGTGGGTTCAAGACCGTTCTGTTGGGTTTGGAGCCATTTTGGGTGGGTTTAGGCCAAGTTTGGTGGATTTAAGCCAAGTTTGGGTGGGTTTCATCCATTTTTAGTGCTTTCAAGACCTTTCTGTTGAGTTTAGAGCCATTTTTTGGTGATTTCAAACCATTTTTGGTGGCTTGGAGCCAATTTTTGAGGATTTCAAGACCGTTCTGTTGGGTTTGGAGCGATTTTGGGTAGATTTAGGCCAAGTTTGGGTGGGCTCAAGGCGATTTTTGGTGGCTTTAAGACCTTTCTGTTGAGTTTACACCGATTTTTGGTGGTTTCAAACCCATTTTTGGTGGTTTCAAGACCTTTTTGTTGGGCTTCAACCAATTCTTGGTTCTTTACACCAATTTTTGGTGGTTTCAAACCAATTCTTGGTGGTTTCGAGACCTTTCTGTTCGGTTTGGAGCCATTTTTGGTGGCTTTAAGCCCATTTTGGGTGGGTTCAAGACCTTTGTGTTGGGTTTAGAGCAATTTTGGGTGGGTTTAGGCCAATTTTTGGTGGTTTCATCCATTTTTGGTGGTTTTAAGCCCATTTTGGGTGGGTACAAGACTTTTCTGTTGGGTTTGGAGCGATTTTGGGTGGGTTTAGGCCAAGTTTTGGTGGGTTCAAGACCTTTCTGTTGAGTTTACCCCGATTTTGGGTGGGCTTAGGCCAAGTTTTGGTGGGTTTCATCCATTTTGGGTGGGTTCAAGACTGTTCTGTTGGGTTGGGAGCAATTTTGGGTGGGTTTAGGCCAAGGTTAGGTGGGTTTGGGCCAAGTTTGGGTGGGTTTAGGCCAAGTTTGGGTGGATTTCATCCATTTTGGGTGGTTTTAAGCCCATTTTGGGTGGGTTCAAGACCTTTGTGTTGGGTTTAGAGCAATTTTGGGTGGGATTAGGCCAAGTTTGGGTGGTTTCATCCATTTTTGGTGGTTTTAAGCCCATTTTGGGTGGGTTCAAGACCTTTCTGTTGGGTTTGGAGCCATTTTGGGTGGGTTTAGGCCAAGTTTGGTGGATTTAAGCCAAGTTTGGGTGGGTTTCATCCATTTTTAGTGCTTTCAAGACCTTTCTGTTGAGTTTAGAGCCATTTTTTGGTGATTTCAAACCATTTTTGGTGGCTTGGAGCCAATTTTTGAGGATTTCAAGACCGTTCTGTTGGGTTTGGAGCGATTTTGGGTGGATTTAGGCCAAGTCTGGGTGGGCTCAAGGCGATTTTTGGTGGTTTCGAGACCTTTCTGTTGAGTTTACACCAATTTTTGGTGGTTTCAAACCCATTTTTGGTGGGTTCAAACCCATTTTTGGTGGTTTCAAGACCTTTTTGTTGGGCTTCAACCAATTCTTGGTTCTTTACACCAATTTTTGGTGGTTTCAAACCAATTCTTGGTGGTTTCGAGACCTTTCTGTTGGGTTTGGAGCGATTTTCAGTGGGTTTAGGCCAAGTTTTGGTGGGTTTCATCCATTTTTGGTGGGTTCAAGACCTTTCTGTTTGGTTTGGAGCCATTTTTGGTGGTTTTAAGCCCATTTTGGGTGGGTTCAAGACCGTTCGGTTGGGTTTGGAGCAAGTTTGGGTGGGTTTAGGCCAAGTTTGGGTGGGTTTCATCCATTTTGGGTGGTTTCAAACCAATTTTGGGTGGGTTCAAGACCTTTGTGTTGGGTTTGGAGCCATTTTGGGTGGCTTTAAGCCCATTTTGGGTGGGTTTAAGCCAAGTTTGGGTGAGTTTAGGCCAAGTTTGGGTGGGTTTAAGCCAAGTTTGGATGGGTTTAGGCCAAGTTTTGGTGGGTTTCATCCATTTTTGGTGGTTTTAAGCCAATTTTAGGTGGGTTCGAGACCTTTCTGTTGAGTTTACCCCGATTTTGGGTGGGCTTAGGCCAAGTTTTGGTGGGTTTCATCCATTTTTGGTGAGTTTCATCCATTTTGGGTGGGTCCAAGACTTTTCTGTTGGGTTGGGAGCAATTTTGGGTGGGTTTAGGCCAAGTTTTGGTGGTTTCAAGCCAATTTTTGGTCATTTCAAGACCTTTCCGTTGGGTTTCGACCAATTTTTGGTGGTTTCCAACCATTTTTGGTTGCTTTGAGCCAACTTTTGCGGCTTTCAAGACCTTTCCATTGGGTTTAGACCAATTTTTCAATATTTTAAAGTATTTTTGATGGTTTTAAGCCAATTTTTGGTGGTTTCAAGCCCTTTCTGTTGAGATTCGACCAATTTTTGGTGGTTTCAAGACCTTTTTGTTGAACTTCACCCCATTTTTGGTGGTTTTAAGCCTATTTTTGGTGGTTTCAAGCCTATTTTTGGTAGTTTCACCCCATTTTTGGTGGGTTTAACCCATTTTTGGTGGGTTTAACCCATTTTTGGTGGTTTCAACCCATTTTTGGTGGTTTCAGACCTTTTTGTTGAACTTCACCCCATTTTTGGTGGTTTTAAGCCTATTTTTGGTGGTTTCACCCCATTTTTGGTGGCTTTAACCCATTTTTGGTGGCTTTAAGCCCATTTTTGACGATCTCAAGACCTTTCTGTTCAGTCTAGAGCCATTTTTGGTGGCTTTAAGCCAATTTTTGGTGGTTTCAACCACTTTTTGTCACTTTCAAGCCAACTTTTGACCATTTCGAGACCTTTCTGGTGAATTCCCACCACTTTTGACGCTTTCAAGCCAATTTTTGGTGGCTTCAAGACCTTTCTGTTGGCTTTGGACCGATTTTTGCCAGTTTCAAGCCATTTTTTGACGCTTTCAAGACCTTTCTGATGGGATTAGAGCATTTTTTGGCCAATTCTGGTGATTTTGAGACTCTTTTGTTGGTTTCAAGACCATTTTTGATGGTTTCAAGCCAAACCTCTTGGTTTACCACCAATTTTTGTCACTTTCCCACCAATTTTTGTCACCTTCCACCAATTTTTGGCACTTTCCCACCAATTTTTGCCACTTTCCCACCAATTTTTGTCACTTTCCCACCAATTTTTGCCACTTTCCCACCAACTTTTGTCACTTTCCCACCAATTTTTGTCACTTTCCCACAATTTTTGTCGCTTTCCCACAATTTTTGTCACTTTCCACCAATTTTTGTCACTTTCCACCAATTTTTGGCACTTTCTCACCAATTTTTGGCACTTTCCCACAATTTTTGTCACTTTCCCACCAATTTTTGTCACTTTCGAGCCAATTTTTGCCACTTTCCACCAATTTTTGTCACTTTCCCACCATTTTTTGTCACTTTCCCACCAATTTTTGTCTCTTTCCCACCATTTTTGACACTTTTGAGCCAATTTTTGTCACTTTCCCACCAATTTTTGTCACTTTCCCACAATTTTTGTCACTTTCCGCCAGTTTTTGTCACTTTCCCACCAATTTTTGTCACTTTCCCACCAATTTTTGTCACTTTTCCACCAATTTTTGTCTCTTTCCCACCAATTTTTGTCTCTTTCCACCAACTTTTGTCACTTTCCCACCAATTTTTGTCACTTTTGAGCCAATTTTTGTCACTTTCCCACCAATTTTTGTCGCTTTCGAGCCAATTTTCGCCACTTTCCACCAATTTTTGTCACTTTCCCAATTTTTGTCACTTTCCCACCAATTTTTGTCACTTTCCGCCAATTTTTGTCACTTTCCCACCAATTTTTGTCACTTTCGAACCAATTTTTGTCACTTTCGAGCCAATTTTTGCCACTTTCCCACCAATTTTTGTCGCTTTCCACCAATTTTTGCCACTTTCCCACCAATTTTTGTCACTTTCCCACCATTTTTTGTCACTTTCCACCAATTTTTGTCACTTTTTCACCAATTTTTGTCACTTTCCCACCAATTTTTGTCTCTTTCCCACCATTTTTGACACTTTTGAGCCAATTTTTGTCACTTTCCCACCAATTTTTGTCACTTTCCCACAATTTTTGTTACTTTCTCACCAATTTTTGTCGCTTTCCACCAATTTTTGTCACTTTCGAGCCAATTTTTGTCACTTTCGAGCCAATTTTTGTCCCTTTCCCACCAATTTTTGTCGCTTCCCACCAATTTTTGTCATTTTCTCACCAATTTTTGTAACTTTTGAGTCAATTTTTGCCACTTTCCCACCAATTTTTGTCACTTTCCCACCAATTTTTGTCACTTTCGAGCCAGTTTTTGTCACTTTCCGCCAGTTTTTGTCACTTTCCCACCAATTTTTGTCGCTTTCCACCAATTTTTGTCATTTTCTCACCAATTTTTGTCGCTTTCCACCAATTTTTGTCGCTTTCCCACCAATTTTTGTAACTTTTGAGCCAATTTTTGTCCCTTTCCCACCAATTTTTGTCACTTTCCACCAATTTTTGTCACTTTCGAGCCAATTTTTGCCACTTTCCCACCAATTTTCGTCGCTTTCCCACCAATTTTTGTCACTTTCCACCAACTTTTGTCGCTTTTTCACCAATTTTTGACGGTTGCACCAATTTTTGACGGTTTCAAGCCATTTTGGGTGCTTTCAAGTCAAATTTTGTTACTTTCAAACCACTTCTGATCTTTCCCACCATTTTTACCACTTCCAACCCATTTTTGACGCTCTCAAGCCCAATTTCACCCATTTTTCACCCATTTTTGCCACTTCCAACCCATTTTTGACGCTCTCAACCCCAATTTCACCCATTTTTCTCCCATTTTTACCACTTCCAACCCATTTTTGACGCTCTCAAGCCCAATTTCACCCATTCTTGACCCATTTTTACCACTTCCAACCCATTTTTGACGCTCTCAAACCCAATTTTCACACCTTTTTGACCCATTTTTACCACTTCCAACCCATTTTTGATGCTCTCCATCCCAATTTTGGTCACTTTCTCCCATTTTTGCCACTTCCAACCCATTTTTAACGCTCTCAAGCCCAATTTTCTCTCCTTTTTTGATCCATTTTTACCACTTCCAACCCATTTTGACGCTCTCAAGCCCAATTTCACACCTTTTTGACTCATTTTTACCACTTCCAACCCATTTTTGACGCTCGCCATCCAAATTTCGGTCACTTCCAACCCATTTTTGCCACTTCCAACCCATTTTTGACGCTCTCAAGCCCAATTTCACACCTTTTTGACCCATTTTTACCACTTCCAACCCATTTCTGACGCTCTCAACCCCAATTTCACACCTTTTTTGACCCATTTTTACCACTTCCAACCCATTTTTGATGCTCTCCATCCCAATTTTGGTCACTTTCTCCCATTTTTGCCACTTCCAACCCATTTTTGACACTCTCAAACCCAATTTTCTCTCCTTTTTCACCCATTTTTACCACTTCCAACCCATTTTTGACGCTCTCAAGCCCAATTTTCACTCCTTTCTTGACCCATTTTTACCACTTCCAACCCATTTTTGCCACTTCCAACCCATTTCTGACGCTCTCAAGCCCAATTTCACACCTTTTTCACCCATTTTTACCACTTCCAACCCATTTTTGATGCTCACCATCCCAATTTCGGTCATTTTCATCCATTTTTACCACTTCCAACCCATTTTTGACGCTCTCAAGCCCAATTTCACCCATTTTTCACCCATTTTTGCCACTTCCAACCCATTTTTGACGCTCTCAACCCCAATTTCACCCATTTTTCTCCCATTTTTACCACTTCCAACCCATTTTTGACGCTCTCAAGCCCAATTTCACCCATTCTTGACCCATTTTTACCACTTCCAACCCATTTTTGACGCTCTCAAACCCAATTTTCACACCTTTTTGACCCATTTTTACCACTTCCAACCCATTTTTGATGCTCTCCATCCCAATTTTGGTCACTTTCTCCCATTTTTGCCACTTCCAACCCATTTTTAACGCTCTCAAGCCCAATTTTCTCTCCTTTTTTGATCCATTTTTACCACTTCCAACCCATTTTGACGCTCTCAAGCCCAATTTCACACCTTTTTGACTCATTTTTACCACTTCCAACCCATTTTTGACGCTCGCCATCCAAATTTCGGTCACTTCCAACCCATTTTTGCCACTTCCAACCCATTTTTGACGCTCTCAAGCCCAATTTCACACCTTTTTGACCCATTTTCACCACTTCCAACCCATTTCTGATGCTCTCAAACCCAATTTCACTCAATATCACCCATTTTTACCACTTCCAACCCATTTTTGACGCTCTCAAGCCCAATTTCACACCTTTTTTGACCCATTTTTGCCGCTTCCAACCCATTTTTGACGCTCACCATCCCAATTTTTGTCACTTCCAACCCATTTTTACCACTTCCAACCCATTTTGACGCTCTCAAGCCCAATTTCACCCATTCTTGACCCATTTTTACCACTTCCAACCCATTTTTGACGCTCTCAAACCCAATTTCACCCATTCTTGACCCATTTTTACCACTTCCAACCCATTTTGACGCTCTCAAACCCAATTTCACACCTTTTTGACCCATTTTTGCCACTTCCAACCCATTTTTGATGCTCTCAACCCCAATTTCACCCATTTTTCACCCATTTTTACCACTTCCAACCCATTTTTGACGCTCTCAGACCCAATTTTCACACCTTTTTCACCCATTTTTACCACTTCCAACCCATTTTTGACGCTCGCCATCCAAATTTCGGTCACTTCCAACCCATTTTTGCCACTTCCAACCCATTTTTGACGCTCTCAAGCCCAATTTCACACCTTTTTGACCCATTTTCACCACTTCCAACCCATTTCTGATGCTCTCAAACCCAATTTCACTCAATATCACCCATTTTTACCACTTCCAACCCATTTTGACGCTCTCAAGCCCAATTTCACACCTTTTTTGACCCATTTTTGCCGCTTCCAACCCATTTTTGACGCTCACCATCCCAATTTCAGTCACTTCCAACCCATTTTTACCACTTCCAACCCATTTTTACCACTTCCAACCCATTTCTGACGCTCTCAACCCCAATTCCACACCATTTTTCACCCTTTTTTACCACTTCCAACCCATTTTTGACGCTCTCCATCCCAATTTTGGTCACTTTCACCCATTTTTACCACTTCCAACCCATTTCTGATGCTCTCAAACCCAATTTCACTCCTTTTCACCCATTTTTGCCACTTCCAACCCATTTCTGACGCTCTCAAGCCCAATTTCACACCTTTTTTGACCCATTTTTACCACTTCCAACCCATTTCTGACGCTCTCAAGCCCAATTTTGGTCACTTTCACCCATTTTTACCACTTCCAACCCATTTCTGACGCTCTCAAACCCAATTTCACCCATTTTTCACCCATTTTTGCCACTTCCAACCCATTTTTGACGCTCTCCATCCCAATTTTGGTCACTTTCTCCCATTTTTGCCACTTCCAACCCATTTTGACGCTCTCAAACCCAATTTCACACCTTTTTGACCCATTTTTACCACTTCCAACCCATTTTTGACGCTCTCAAACCCAATTTCACCCATTTTTCATCCATTTTTGCCACTTCCAACCCATTTTTGACGCTCTCAAGCCCAATTTCACCCATTTTTCACCCATTTTTACCACTTCCAAGCCATTTTTGACGCTCTCAACCCCAATTTCACACCTTTTTCACCCATTTTCACCACTTCCAACCCATTTTTGACGCTCTCAACCCGAATTTCACTCCTTTTTCACCCATTTTTACCACTTCCAACCCATTTTTGACGCTCTCAACCCGAATTTCACTCCTTTTTCACCCATTTTTACCACTTCCAACCCATTTTTGACGCTCTCAAACCCAATTTCACTCCTTTTCTCCCATTTTTACCACTTCCAACCCATTTTTGATGCTCTCCAGCCCAATTTTGGTCACTTTCTCCATTTTCTACCACTTCCAACCCATTTCTGATGCTCTCAAGCCCAATTTCACACCTTTTTGACCCATTTTTACCACTTCCAACCCATTTTTGACGCTCTCCATCCCAATTTCGGTCATTTTCATCCATTTTTGCCACTTCCAACCCATTTTGATGCTCTCAAGCCCAATTTTCACTCCTTTCCTCCATTTTTGCCACTTCCAACCCATTTTTGACGCTCTCAATCCCAATTTCACACCTTTTTTGACCCATTTTTACCACTTCCAACCCATTTTTGACGCTCTCAAGCCCAATTTTCACTTAATTTCACCCATTTTTGCCACTTCCAACCCATTTTTGACGCTCTCAACCCCAATTCCACACCATTTTTCACCCATTTTTACCACTTCCAACCCATTTTTGACGCTCTCCATCCCAATTTTGGTCACTTTCACCCATTTTTACCACTTCCAACCCATTTCTGACGCTCTCAACCCCAATTCCACACCATTTTTCCCCCATTTTTACCACTTCCAACCCATTTCTGACGCTCCCACCCCACCTCCAGCTCTCCCCCACCCCAACCCCGCCGCCGCCGAACACCGAAACCCCAAGCAGAAAATGCCGGGAGAAGAGGAAGGGGGGGAAGACGAAAATCTTCACGGCGCTGCCATAAAATCATTTTTCTTCCCCCCTCATTTTTCCTGGTTTTTTTTCCTCCTCCTTCCTCCCGCGTCCATTTTTTTTTTTTGGGTTTTTTTTTTATATTTTTTATCGTTTTTTTTTTGTTTTATTTTTGGATCTGGAATATAAAAAGCCGGAGGTTGATGTTCTTGGCCGCCAGCAGTTTGTTACACTCCACCGAGTCGACGATGGGCAGCGCCATGTAGTCGGTCTCGTTGCTCTCGTTGCTGAAGACGAAGTGGTAGATGACGGGGTTGATCTTGACGTCGTCGTAGGGCCCCTCGAGGAGGAGGAAGGAGCATTCCATGGGCGAGTTGACCTTGCTCTTGAGGATGAGCTGGAAGCTCAGCGTGCGCTTGCACGACAGGTTGGGGTTGCGCTCGGAGTCGTTGACGCGCGCCTTCAGCACCCAGGTCTGGTTGAGCACGGTGAGGCGCGGCGTCTCGTAGTAGAGGCGCGTGATGAAGTCGTCGGTGCGGTACGGGCGGAATTGGACCTCTGGGAGAGGGGGAAAAGGGGGGGAAAAAATGGGATAAAACGGTAGGAATTGGGGTGGGATTGTGGGAGGTGGAGGTGGGAGTGGGGGTGGATGGCGGGAGGGTTGAGGGAGATGAGAAAAGGGAGTTGGGAATGGTGGGGGATGGGAAAGAGGTGGTGGGGGGGGGGTGTTCTAAAAAGTTCTGGGGATGAGAAGTGGAGGCTAAGAGGATTCAGGGATGTCCGAAAAAATTCCTGGAATTAAAACTGGAGCCTAAGAGGATTCAGGGATGTCCGAAAAAATTCTGGGAATGAGAAGTGGAGGCTAAGAGGATTCATGGATATCCAAAAAAATTCCTGGAATTAAAACTGGAGCCTAAGAGGATTCATGGATATCCAAAAAAAATTCCCGGAATTAGCACCAGATCCTAAGAGAATTCATGGATATCCAAAAAAATTCCCAGAATTAAAACTGGAGCCTAAGAGGATTCATGGATATCCGAAAAAATTCCTGGAATTAAAACTGGAGCCTAAGAGGATTCATGGAAATCTGAAAAAATTCTGGGAATGAGAAGTGGAGACTAAGAGGATTCAGGGATGTCCGAAAAAATTCCTGGAATTAAAACTGGATCCCAACAGGATTCATTGTTATCCTAAAAAATTCCTGGAATTAAAACTGGATCCCAACAGGATTCATTGTTATCCTAAAAAATTCCTGGAATTAAAACTGGATCCCAACAGGATTCATGGATATCCCAAAAAAAATCCCGGAATTAGTACCAGATCCTGAGAGAATTCATGGATATCCCAAAAAATTCCTGGAATTAAAACCGGATCCCAACAGGATTCATGGATATCCTAAAAATTCCTGGAATTAAAAATGGATCCTAAGAGGATTCATGGAAATCCGAAAAAATTCCTGGAATTAAAACTGGAGCCTAAGAGAATTCATGGATATCCTAAAAAATTCCCAGAATTAAAAATGGATCCCAACAGGATTCACGGATATCCTAAAAATTCCTGGAATTAAAACCGGATCCCAACAGGATTCATGGATATCCCAAAAAAATCCCGGAGTTAGCACCGGATCCTGACAGGATTCATGGATATCCCAAAAAATTCCTGGAATTAAAACTGGAGCCCAACAGGATTCATTGTTATCCTAAAAAATTCCTGGAATTAAAACTGGAGCCTAAGAGGATTCAGGGATGTCCTAAAAAATTCCTGGAATTAGCACCAGATCCTGACAGGATTTGTCGTTATCCTAAAAAATTCCCGGAATTAAAACTGGATCCTAAGAGAATCCATTGTTATCCTAAAAAATTCCTAGAATTAAAACTGGATCCCGACAGGATTCATGGATATCCCAAAAAATTCCTGGAATTAAAAATGGATCCTGACAGGATGCATTGTTATCCTAAAAAATTCCGGGAATGAGAACTGGATCCCAACAGGATTCATGGATATCCCAAAAAATTCCTGGAATTAGCACCGGATCCCAACAGGATTCATGGATATCCCAAAAAAATCCCGGAATTAGCACCAGATCCTAAGAGAATTCATGGATATCCTAAAAAATTCCCAGAATTAAAAATGGATCCCAACAGAATTCATGGATATCCTAAAAATTCCTGGAATTAAAAATGGAGCCTAAGAGGATTCAGGGATGTCCTAAAAAATTCCTGGAATTAAAACTGGAGCCTAAGAGGATTCAGGGATGTCCGAAAAAATTCTGGGAATGAGAAGTGGAGGCTAAGAGGATTCAGGGATGTCCGAAAAAATTCCTGGAATTAAAACTGGATCCCAACAGGATTCATGGATATCCCAAAAAATTCCGGGAATGAGAACTGGAGCCTAAGAGGATTCAGGGATATCCGAAAAAATTCCTGGAATTAAAACTGGAGCCTAAGAGGATTCACGGATATCCGAAAAAATTCTGGGAATGAGAAGTGGAGGCTAAGAGGATTCATGGATATCCCAAAAAAATCCCAGAATTAGCACCTGGATCCCAACAGAATTCATGGATATCCCAAAAAATTCCGGGAATGAGAAGTGGAGGCTAAGAGGATTCAGGGATGTCCTAAAAAATTCCTGGAATTAAAACTGGATCCCAACAGAATTCATGGATATCCGAAAAAATTCTGGGAATGAGAAGTGGAGGCTAAGAGGATTCAGGGATGTCCTAAAAAATTCTTGGAATTAAAACTGGAGCCTAAGAGGATCCATGGATATCCGAAAAAATTCCTGGAATTAAAACCAGATCCCAACAGGATTCATGGATATCCCAAAAAAAATCCCGGAATTAGTACCAGATCCTGACAGGATTCATGGATATCCCAAAAAATTCCTGGAATTAAAACTGGAGCCCAACAGGATTCATTGTTATCCTAAAAAATTCCTGGAATTAAAACTGGAGCCTAAGAGGATTCATGGATATCCTAAAAAATTCCTGGAATGAGAACTGGATCCCCACAGGATTCATGGATATCCCAAAAAATTCCTGGAATTAAAACTGGATCCCCACAGGATTCATGGATATCCCAAAAAATTCCTGGAATTAAAACTGGATCCTAAGAGAATTCACGGATATCCCAAAAAATTCCTGGAATTAAAACTGGATCCCAACAGGATTCATGGATATCCTAAAAAAATCCCGGAATTAGCACCAGATCCTAAGAGAATTCATGGATATCCCAAAAAATTCCTGGAATTAAAACTGGAGCCTAAGAGGATTCATGGATATCCGAAAAAATTCTGGGAATGAGAAGTGGAGGCTAAGAGGATTCATGGATATCCCAAAAAAATCCCAGAATTAGCACCTGGATCCCAACAGGATTCACGGATATCCCAAAAAAAATCCCGGAATTAAAACCAGATCCTAAGATAATTCATGGATATCCCAAAAAATTCCTGGAATTAAAAATGGATCCCAACAGGATTCAGGGATATCCGAAAAAATTCCTGGAATTAAAACTGGAGCCTAAGAGGATTCATGGATGTCCTAAAAAATTCTGGGAATGAGAACTGGAGTCTAAGAGGATTCAGGGATGTCCGAAAAAATTCCTGGAATTAAAACTGGATCCCAACAGGATTCATGGAAAACCGAAAAAATTCGTGGAATTAAAACTGGAGCCTATGAGGATTCATGGATATCCGAAAAAATTCTGGGAATGAGAAGTGGAGGCTAAGAGGATTCAGGGATGTCCGAAAAAATTCCTGGAATTAAAACTGGATCCTAAGAGGATTCATGGAAATCTGAAAAAATTCTGGGAATGAGAAGTGGAGGCTAAGAGGATTCATGGATATCCCAAAAAAATCCCAGAATTAGCACCTGGATCCCAACAGGATTCATGGATATCCTAAAAAATTCCTGGAATTAAAACTGGATCCCGACAGGATTCATTGTTATCCTAAAAAATTCCTGGAATTAAAACTGGAGCCTAAGAGGATTCAGGGATATCCGAAAAAATTCTGGGAATGAGAAGTGGAGGCTAAGAGGATTCATGGATATCCCAAAAAAATTCCAGAATTAGCACCTGGATCCCAACAGGATTCATGGATATCCCAAAAAAAATCCCGGAATTAAAACCAGATCCTAAGAGAATTCATGGATATCCCAAAAAATTCCTGGAATTAAAACTGGATCCCAACAGGATTCATGGATATCCCAAAAAATTCCTGGAATTAGCACCGGATCCCGACAGGATTCATTGTTATCCTAAAAAATTCCGGGAATTAAAAATGGATCCCAACAGGATTCATTGTTATCCTAAAAAATTCCGGGAATTAAAAATGGAGCCTAAGAGGATTCATGGAAATCTGAAAAAATTCTGGGAATGTGAAGTGGAGTCTAAGAGGATTCATGGAAATCCTAAAAAATTCCTGGAATTAAAACTGGATCCGAACAGAATCCATGGATATCCTAAAAAATTCCTGGAATTAAAACTGGATCCTAAGAGGATTCATGGATATCCTAAAAAATTCCCAGAATTAAAAATGGATCCCAACAGAATTCATGGATATCCTAAAAATTCCTGGAATTAAAACCGGATCCCAACAGGATTCATGGATATCCCAAAAAAATCCCGGAATTAGCACCGGATCCTGACAGGATTCATTGTTATCCTAAAAAATTCCTGGAATTAAAACTGGATCCTAAGAGGATTCATGGATATCCGAAAAAATTCCTGGAATTAAAACTGGATCCCAACAGGATTCATTGTTATCCTAAAAAATTCCTGGAATTAAAACTGGAGCCTAAGAGGATTCACGGATATCCTAAAAAATTCTGGGAATGAGAAGTGGAGGCTAAGAGGATTCATGGATATCCCAAAAAAATCCCAGAATTAGCACCTGGATCCCAACAGGATTCATGGATATCCCAAAAAATTCCTGGAATTAAAACTGGAGCCTAAGAGGATTCATGGATATCCCAAAAAATTCCTGGAATTAAAACTGGAGCCCAACAGGATTCATTGTTATCCTAAAAAATTCCTGGAATTAAAACTGGAGCCTAAGAGGATTCAGGGATATCCCAAAAAATTCCTGGAATTAGCACCGGATCCCGACAGGATTCACGGATATCCGAAAAAATTCCTGGAATTAAAACTGGAGCCTAAGAGGATTCACGGATATCCTAAAAAATTCTGGGAATGAGAAGTGGAGGCTAAGAGGATTCATGGATATCCCAAAAAAATCCCAGAATTAGCACCTGGATCCCAACAGAATTCATGGATATCCTAAAAAATTCCGGGAATGAGAACTGGAGCCTAAGAGGATTCAGGGATGTCCTAAAAAATTCCTGGAATTAAAACTGGAGCCTAAGAGGATTCATGGATATCCCAAAAAATTCCTGGAATTAAAACTGGATCCCAACAGGATTCATTGTTATCCTAAAAAATTCCTGGAATTAAAACTGGAGCCTAAGAGGATTCAGGGATGTCCGAAAAAATTCTGGGAATGAGAAGTGGAGGCTAAGAGGATTCATGGATATCCGAAAAAATTCCCGGAATTAAAACTGGATCCTAAGAGGATTCATGGATATCCTAAAAAATTCCCAGAATTAAAAATGGATCCCAACAGAATTCATGGATATCCTAAAAATTCCTGGAATTAAAACCGGATCCCAACAGGATTCATGGATATCCCAAAAAATTCCTGGAATTAAAACTGGATCCTAAGAGGATTCATGGATATCCGAAAAAATTCCTGGAATTAAAACTGGAGCCTAAGAGGATTCACGGATATCCTAAAAAATTCTGGGAATGAGAAGTGGAGGCTAAGAGGATTCATGGATATCCCAAAAAAATCCCAGAATTAGCACCTGGATCCCAACAGAATTCATGGATATCCTAAAAAATTCCGGGAATGAGAACTGGAGCCTAAGAGGATTCAGGGATATCCTAAAAAATTCCTGGAATTAAAACTGGATCCCAACAGAATTCATGGATATCCGAAAAAATTCCTGGAATTAAAACTGGATCCTGACAGGATTCATTGTTATCCTAAAAAATTCCTGGAATTAAAACTGGAGCCTAAGAGGATTCAGGGATGTCCGAAAAAATTCTGGGAATGAGAAGTGGAGGCTAAGAGGATTCATGGATATCCCAAAAAAATCCCAGAATTAGCACCTGAATCCCAACAGGATTCATGGATATCCCAAAAAAAATCCCGGAATTAGTACCAGATCCTGAGAGAATTCATGGATATCCCAAAAAATTCCTGGAATTAAAACTGGATCCCGACAGGATTCATTGTTATCCTAAAAAATTCCTGGAATTAAAACTGGAGCCTAAGAGGATTCAGGGATATCCCAAAAAATTCCTGGAATTAGCACCGGATCCCGACAGGATTCACGGATATCCGAAAAAATTCCTGGAATTAAAACTGGAGCCTAAGAGGATTCAGGGATGTCCTAAAAAATTCTGGGAATGAGAAGTGGAGGCTAAGAGGATTCATGGATGTCCTAAAAAATTCCTGGAATTAAAAATGGATCCTAAGAGAATTCATGGATATCCCAAAAAATTCCTGGAATTAAAACTGGAGCCTAAGAGGATTCATGGATATCCCAAAAAATTCCTGGAATTAAAAATGGATCCTAAGAGGATTCATGGATATCCCAAAAAATTCCTGGAATTAAAAATGGATCCTAAGAGGATTCATGGATGTCCGAAAAAATTCCCGGAATTAACCCCAGATCCCAACAGGATTCATGGATATCCCACCAGAATTCCCAAAATTCCTCCCAGCCCTCCCCATTTTCCCACCACCGAACCCAATTCCCGCCCTTTTCCACCCCAAACCCCCAAATTCCCTCCACCCCTCCCCTACAAAATCCCAAATTCCCCTCCCCCACCCCCAAACCCCACCAGAAAACCGGGAAAACCCCTGGGAAAATCGGGAATGCCGCGAGCAGATCCCCAAAAAACCCCGGAATTCCCACCCTTTTCCACCCCAAATCCCCAAATTCCCTCCACCCCTCCCCCTACAAAATCCCAAATTCCCCTCCCCCACCCCAACCCCCACCAGAAAACCGGGAAAACCCCTGGGAAAAGCGGGAATGCCGCGAGCAGATCCCTGAAAAACCCCGGAATTCCCACCCTTATCCCACCCCAAACCCCCAAATTCCCTCCACCCCTCCCCCTACAAAATCCCAAATTCCCCTCCCCCACCCCCAACCCCCACCAGAAAACCGGGAAAACCCCTGGGAAAAGCGGGAATGCCGCGAGCAGATCCCCGAAAAACCACGGAATTCCCGAAAAACCCAATTCCCGCCTTTTCCACCCCAAATTCCCTCCACCCCTCCCCCTACAAAATCCCAAATTCCCCTCCCCCACCCCAAACCCCCACCAAAAAACCTGGAAAAACCCTTGGGAAAAACCGGAAATGCCGCGAGCAGATCCCCAAAAAACCCCGGAATTCCCGCCCTTTTCCACCCCAAATCCCCAAATTCCCTCCACCCCTCCCCCTACAAAATCCCAAATTCCCCTCCCCCACCCCCAACCCCACCAGAAAACCGGGAAAACCCTTGGGAAAAGCGGGAATGCCGCGAGCAGAGCTCCAAAAAGCCCGGAATTCCCGAAAAACCCAATTCCCGCCTTTTCCACCCCAAATTCCCTCCACCCCTCCCCCTACAAAATCCCAAATTCCCCTCCCCCACCCCCAAACCCCCACCAAAAAACCTGGAAAACCCTTGGGAAAAACCGGAAATGCCGCGAGCAGAGCTCCAAAAAACCCCGGAATTCCCGAAAAACGCAATTCCCCGCCTTTTCCACCCCAAATTCCCTCCACCCCTCCCCCTACAAAATCCCAAATTCCCCTCCCCCACCCCAACCCCCACCAGAAAACCGGGAAAACCCTTGGGAAAAGCGGGAATGCCGCGAGCAGATCCCCAAAAAAACCCCGGAATTCCCGAAAAACCCAATTCCCGCCTTTTCCACCCCAAATTCCCTCCACCCCTCCCCCTACAAAATCCCAAATTCCCCTCCCCCACCCCCAAACCCCACCAGAAAACCGGGAAAACCCTTGGGAAAAGCGGGAATGCTGCGAGCAGATCCCCGAAAAACCACGGAATTCCCAAAAAAACCCAATTCCCGCCCGTTTCCACCCCAAACCCCCAAATTCCCTCCACCCCTCCTCCTACAAAATCCCAAATTCCCCTCCCCCACCCCAACCCCACCCGAAAACCGGGAAAACCCCTGGGAAAAGCGGGAATGCCGCGAGCAGAGCTCCAAAAAACCACGGAATTCCCAAAAAAACCCAATTCCCGCCCTTTCCACCCCAAATTCCCTCCACCCCTCCCCCTACAAAATCCCAAATTCCCCTCCCCCCACCCCAACCCCCCACCAGAAAACCGGGAAAACCCTTGGGAAAAGCAGGAATGAAGCGAGCAGATCCCCGAAAAAACCCCGGAATTCCCACCCTTATCCCACCCCAAACCCCCAAATTCCCTCCACCCCTCCCCCTACAGAATCCCAAATTCCCCTCCCCCACCCCCAACCCCACCAGAAAACCGGGAAAACCCTTGGGAAAAGCGGGAATGAAGCGAGCAGAGCTCCAAAAAACCCCGGAATTCCCAAAAAACCCAATTCCCGCCTTTTCCACCCCAAATTCCCTCCACCCCTCCCCCTACAAAATCCCAAATTCCCCTCCCCCACCCCCAACCCCCACCAGAAAACCGGGAAAAACCCTTGGGAAAACCGGAAATGCCGCGAGCAGATCCCCCAAAAAAACCCGGAATTCCCGCCCTTTTCCACCCCAAATCCCCAAATTTCCCTCCACCCCTCCCCCTACAAAATCCCAAATTCCCCTCCCCCACCCCCAACCCCCACCCAAAAACCAGGAAAAACCCTTGGGAAAACCGGAAATGCCGCGAGCAGATCCCTGAAAAACCCCGGAATTCCCACCCTTATCCCACCCCAAATCCCCAAATTCCCTCCACCCCTCCCCCTACAAAATCCCAAATTCCCCTCCCCCACCCCAACCCCCACCCAAAACCCAGGAAAAACCCTTGGGAAAAACCGGAAATGCCGCGAGCAGATCCCCAAAAAACCCCACAGAAATCCGCAAACTCGGGAAGCCGAACGCCATCCGCGGCTCCCGCTCGGCACCGATCGCCGCGGCGCCGGGGATTTTCGGGAATGCTG